>PISX010009105.1:0-62404 GCA_004024625.1 Mellivora capensis
CAGCCAGCTGGGAGTCTTGGAGAGGATGGCAAAGCTGTGGGCAGTGGTCCCATCAGAGGCATGTGTTTTAAGTGACACGATTCTATAAGATTCTATAATAGTATCCGTGTGTTTCTAGGCAGTGCTATGAAATATTGTGTGATGTTGGATCCTCCTTTATAATGATTTTATGATTTAAATAGTACCTTTTGAAACCAACTCCTGAAACATCATGCAAGGGAAATGTGGCTTGAAGTGCCTGCACATCTCCTTACAGGTATTTTTCAATATTAGTCTATTTTCTGCTCTAATCTTATTTGACTCTCAGCACAAATGAAATTAGGAATCACAAGACATGATTCTGTCTTTTATACCTTTCCTCTCTACTTCTACATTCCCAACCTACAATCCTTCCAGTTGCCTCTTTCCTAGGCTTTGGGTCATCATGATGTTTGGGAATGAATGCAACCTCTATAGCAGTACCCAGTGATTTTTCAAGAGAATGTCAAGTGCTCTCTGTGCAACCATTGAGCATCACCTACTATAAGGACGTTTCTCCTCTTATATATCACCTTAGGAAAACCTACCTGGGTGAGGGCATTAAAAGTCTCTGTGTACACTGGTTCCAAGGACACCCCACTCGTTTCCGCAGCACGTTGGATCTGGTATAGCCACTTCCGTCTGGCACAATTCCTCAAATTCTCAGTATGGCTCCTTTCTAAAGTATTCATCAGAAACTCCACAACACTTTCCAGAACATGATCTTCACTGCCTCTGAGTTCAGATACAACCAATTCTATGTATTTCTGAAACTGTTTTAAAGACAACCTCACTTCTTGGTCAGGGTGTGGCTTTGGAAATTGGATGTGTAGTTTGGCTAAAAGACATAAACATAAAACCAAGAACTAATCAAAGGTTCATTTATCTATGGGGGAAATTTTCATTCCTCTTTTATAGCTGACTGAAGCCCCTGACAACTGCTCATCATGGAAAACCAGGTATACCAAAGGCATCTCAAAGCCCAACAGAACACCTACAGTGACTTCCTGTGTTGAGCTCAAGATGTCCTGTGTCATCTTCCCTGTTTCTGTTTTGCTTTTTAAAAATTTTTTTTATTATTTTTAATTATTTTTTATTTTTTGAAAGACTGAGAGACAGAGAAAGAGGAAGAGGAGAGTGGGGGGAGGGGTAGAGGAAGAGGGAGACAGAGAATCTTAACCAGGCTCCACACCCAGCTGGATGTGGGTTTTGATCTCACAACCTTGAGATCATAACCTGAACCCAAATCAGCTGTTGGACAATTAATCAACAGAGCCACCCTGGTGCCCCTCTGTTTTGTTTTTTTAACTCTACCACACTCAGCAGTGGGGGAAACACCAGGGTCAACTTTGACTCCTGCCTACTTTTTACCTCCCATATCCAATAGATCACTTAATCCTATCCTGTTAGCCTTTGGCAATATATCTTGTTTCCATTTCTTCCCATTCCTATTACCATGATCCCAAACCAGTATTAATCATTTTATACATAATTAGATTAATAAGAGTAAGGCTCAATACATATTTATAAAATTAAATTAAAACACAACTTGTGACCAAAAAAAGCATAATCAGACCTCTAAATACAGAGAACAAACTGATGGTTGCCAGAGGGAGGGTGGATAGGGGAATGGACAGAAAGTGTGAAGGGGCGTGGGAGATACAGACTTTTAGTTGTAGAATGAATAAGTCACAGGAATAAAAGGCATAGCATAGGGAATATAGTCGATGATATTGTAATAGTGCTGTATGGTGACAGATAGTGGCTACCCTTGAGGTGAGCATAACATAACGTATGAAGTTGGATCACTATGTTGTACACCTGAAACTAATGTAACATTGTGTGTCAACTATATACAAAACATTTTTAAAATAAATAAATAACATACAACTAGAATGAACCTCAAAGGCACTAAGTCAAACTTATGGCTTTTATTAATCATGGCATTTAAATAATCATAAACACACCCCAACTATTCTAAACAATACCTAATAAAAAGATAGCAACAGGCAAAAATGAAACACAACTTGCATCATGCAATTCCCTGGTTCAAAGTCCTACCACATTCAGTGACAGATGACAGCTACACTTGAGGTGAGCATAGCCTAATATATGCAGAAGCTGAATCACTATGTTGTACAACTGAATCTAATCGCTCCACTATCTCCATTCTACTTATGGTCCTGACCATGCCTTGCACACTTCTGCATCCACACCTTTTTTTTTAATTGTACAATTACTAATGTGTTACCACGCCTGAACAATACCAATAGCACATCTATAGCCTGACCTTGTTCCATCCCCTGCCTCCCCACACCCCAACCAACATCCTGAAATTTTGCTTTTGCTTTATACATCCTTTCCTTTTATTTACCCAATAGTGTTATTGTGTATGTATGTGTGTATATGCTTCTAAACAATATACTTCTAAATTAGTTTTGTCTATTGGTAAACTTCAGAAAAAGGACATCATGCTATATATAGTTTTCTGGGACTTACTTTTTTACTCCACATCATGCTACCAAATCCACCCATTTTGTTCTTCTGGCTGGGACTCATTCATTTCCACCACTACATAGTATGTCATTTTGTGAGCCTACTGCCATGGATTTATTCTCCTGTCTGTGGGCATGCAGGCTGTCTCCAGGGTTTGCCCTTATGAGCAGTGCTGTGACCATTTTTATACATGTCTCCTGGAGCACATGTGTAAGTTTCTTTGACACATATTATAAACTATATGTTATATATTATTATAAATAAATCATAGGGTATGTGCCCTTTTCATTTAAATTTTAAATTTCAAAATCTCTCCTTCCTGAAGAAGTCTTCTACCACAATTTCTCCTTCCCTTGGAAGACAAGCAGCCATTCTTTTTTTTTTCAATTAACACATAATGAATTATTTGTTTCAGGGGTACAGGTCTGTGATTCATCAGTCTTACACAATTCATAGCACTCACCACAGCACATACCCTCCCCAATGTCCATCACCCAGCCACCCCATCCCTTTCACCCCGCCCCCTCCCAGCAACCCTCAGTTTGTTTCCTGAGATTAAGAGTCTCTTATGTTTTGTCTCCTTCTCTGGTTCCATATTGTTTCATTTTTCCCTCCCTTCCCCTATGATCCTCCATTTTGTTTCTCAAATTCCTCATATCAGAGAGATCATATGATAATTGTCTTTCGCTGATTGAGTTCTTTCACTTAGCATAATACCCTCTAGCTCCATCCACATTGTTGCAAATGTCAAGATTTCATTTCTTTTGATGGCTGCATAGTATTCCATTGTATATATATATATACCGCATCTTCTTTATTCATTCATCTGTTGATGGACATCTAGGCTCTTTCTATAGTTTTGCTATTGTGGACATGACAAGCTGCCATTCTGTATCAGTCCCAATTTTCTCTCTGCCCTTAAGAAAATATATTTTCTTAAGAAAACATAAAAATATTTTATAAATAAAATATCTTCTTTTATTTATAAAATAAAAATTTATAAATTTCAATTAACAAATACTGCCTGGTATGTTTAGTCATCTTATCAATGAAAGCTTCTCATTTTTATAGTTGGGCTTTTGTTGATTATTGCTCTTTAGCATCCACACTCATCTTTCTCCTGTTGCTTGTATCCCAAATTTTGCTTTGGGGGAAACTACTCCACTCTCATCTCCCTTTGTGTGTTTGATTGGGATTTCACTCGTGGTTCAAGAGATGCAGCAGGCATCATGGGCCTAAACCAGTCAGGACATTCTACTCCCTCAGCTAGAGTGGTTGGTTGAGTCCAATGCTAGACTCTTTGCTTGAATTATTAGGAAGAGGACATTTTCCTTTTTACTCCCACTGGACTTGAATAAACCTGTGAGGCTGTGAGACTGGACCTGGTCCCCACAAGTGGAAAGGCTGTATGCAAATGGAGTCAAAACATAGAAAAGAGGAGAGGCGCCTGGGTGGCTCAGTGGGTTAAAGAATGGTATATTAGAAACATGATCAAATCATAGAGACTATTGTGGAGTGTTTAAAATAAGGAGTATTGGGCTCCTGGGTGGCTCAGTGGGTTAAGGCCTCTGCCTTCGGCTCAGGTCATGATCCCAGGGTCCTGGGATTGAGCCCTGCATCGGGCTCTCTGCTCAGCAGGGAGCCTGCTTCCCTTCCTCTCTCTCTGCCTGCCTCTCTGCCTACTTGTGATCTCTGTCTGTCAAATAAATAAATAAAATCTAAAAAAAAAAAAAGAAAAGAGGAGGATCAGACTGAAAAAGACAAAAAGAAAGAAGCAGACACTTGTCCTAATGCCATTGTTTGAACTCCCAAATCTAGCTGTGTCCTGAAATTGCCCTGGATTTTTCCATCATTTGAACCAATAAAGCCTTTTTTTCATTTAATCACTCTGGGTTGAGTTTTCTATTACTTGGACTCAAAGTGTCCTGACTTATATAGTCTTGAATTAAATTAGAATTAACTTGTGGGTTCTTCCTCTTCCATATCTTCTTCCTCTTCTCCTTTTATTCCTTTCCCTTCTTGAACAATTAAGTCCTAAGCCATTGGTGGGGCAAGACAAGGTAAGCATCTGCTCCTGATCAAAGCAAGCCATGGTGGTCCAGAGTAGGGTATCTGAATCCAGTTGGGTAGGGAAGGCATTGTTCAGGAAGTGACTTGGCATGGGCTGTCAGAGCCTGAGCAGGTGAAGATGTTATCCATGAAGACTGGCAATCTTCAGCCTGAGTGGAGAGCATGGCCCTGCAGAGGCTGTTTAGCTTGGAGTATCAGAACCCAAGCTGGAAGAAGAGGATATCCACATGGGATATTTAGGCCTGAGCAGAGTGAAAAGGGCATCCAAATGGAGGGACAGCTTGACTTGAAGTCAGAACCTAAACAGAGTGTGGAGGGTATCCATGTGGAGAGACAGTTCGGCATGGGGAATCAGGGCCCAAGGAAAGTGAAGAGGACTTCCAGGTAGGAGGTCAGCTCAGCATAAGGAATCAGAAGCCTGAGTAGACTGAGGAGAGCATCTATGTGAAAAGATGGCTTGTCACAGAATGTCAGAACCTAAGGGATGTGTGAAGGACATTCACATGGAAGGGGGATCCGGGATGGGATGTCAGAGTCTGAGCAGAGTAAGGAGGGAAACTGTGGGAAGGGAGATTAATACAGGATGTTGGAACTTAAGTGTAGTAAGAAGAAAAACACATCAGTGTGGAGGAGAGGGCAGTGGGGTGGGAGATTAGTTCGATATGGGGAATTGATCAAATATATAGATAGATAAAACAAGAGAGAAGGGAGCTACAAAAAAGGGAGAAAACTAGAATGAACCCTGTTACTATTTTGGCCTAGGAAGTATGGTTGTGAACTTATGGTTTTTAATATTAATAGATATTTAGGGTGCCTGGGTGGCTCAGTGGGTTAAGCCTCTGCTTTCGGCTCAGGTCATGATCTCAGAGTCCTGGGATCAAGACCCGCGTTGGGCTCTCTGTTTGGCAGGGAGCCTGCTTCCCCCTCTCTCTGCCTGCCTCTCTGCCTCCTTGTGATGTCTCTCTCTTTCTGTCATATAAATAAATAAAATCTTTAAAAATATTAATAGATATTTATAGAGATATGTACAGATGTGAATGTTTACACACACACACACACACACACACACATTCCCCAAGAGAAACTTGGGAGCAGTGACCTGGGAGAAATAAGCATGTGTATAACCAGGATCTTGGCCTCTAAATACCATTCTCCACTAAGAGAACCAAATTTCTTCCTTGGAGAAATTTGTGATTCCTGGGTGGGCGCAGGGAAAGTATAAGACGAATCTAGAAGATCTCATTGTGCAAAGCAGGGAGGGGCTCAAAGCATGATAGATACATGTGAAAAGGACACAGGAAACCTTCTGGCAGTTTCTTAGATAACTAAAAATACCCCTACCCTATAACCCAGAAATCCTACTCCTAGATATTTATTAAAGAGAAATAAAAACATATATCCACACAAAAGATTTGTACAAGATTGTTTATAGCATCTTTATTCACAATAGCCAAGAACAGGCGACAGTCTAAATGTCTATCAGTTGGAGAATGGACTAAGAAACTGTAGTATATTCATATAATGGAATACTATTCAGAAAAAAAAAGCAAATTGTTGGTATATATAACAACATGTAAGAATCTCAAAAAAAGTATGCTGAGTCAAAGAAGCCTTATGCAAACATGTACACACAAATGATTCCATAAATATGGATTATATGGATTAGAAGGGATAAAACATATCTATAGTAGAAAACAACCAGAAGAATGGTTGTCCTAGTAATTTGGTGATGGGGAATGCATAAGAAAGAGGCATGAGGGAACTTTGTGTTCTTTATCTTAATAAGGGTATTGGATGCACAAGTTATGCTTTGCCAAAACTCAGTGAATGTACACTTAAAAATTATGTGTTTTGTTGTGTGTAATTTTACCTTAAAGGAAAAAAAACTGTTAACATATATCAAACTCTAATTAAAGATACACATGCTGAAGTGTTTAGGGAGCAATGTATTGATGTCTGCAGTTTCTTTTGAAATGTATCAAAAATAAGAAATAGAAGGAAGGACAGAGGGATAAAGAGATGAATAAATAGATACTTTTTGAAGTGTAGTAAAATGTTAATAGTAGACTCTAGGAGATGGGTATATAGGTGTTCATTGTAAAATACTTTGAGCTTTACTGTATGTCTGAAAATTTTTTTAGAGATTTTTGAGAGCGAGAGAGAGAACAAGCGAGCACATGAGTGAGGGGAGGGGCAGAGGGAGAGATTGAGCAGACTGTGCAGACCATGGCAGGGGGCTCAATCTCACAACCCTGAGATCATGACCTGAGCTGAAAACAAGAGTCAAATGCTTAACCAACTAAGCCACCCAGGTGCCCCTGATATTTTTCACAATAGAATATAGGAGGGGGGGCACCTGGATAGCTCAGTTGGTTAAGTGTCTGCCTTTGGCTCAGGTCAGGATCCCAGGGTCCTGGGCTTGAGCCCCGCATGTGGCTCCCTGCTCCATGGGAAGCCTGCTTTCTCCCTCTCCCTCTGCTATTCCCCCTGCTTGTGCTCTCTGGCTCTATCTCTCTGTCAAATAAATAAATAAATAACATCTTAAAAACAACAACAACAACAACAGTGTTGGAGGGAAGAGGAGGGCATGGCCAGACTGAAAGGACTCCCAATCGGTCAAAGCTGGGACAATAGGAACATTAAAATAAATAGTGATAGTGTTGGATCACAGCCTATTGGGTAAGATAGGAAACCATGAATACATATTGTTATAATAAATTAACAAGCACCACACTGGGTGCAGGGACTTAAAAATACTTAAAAAAATATTTTAAAATTTACTTAAAAATAAAATCTTAAAAAAGGGGGATATCTTTATGGTTTCAAAGTACAACCACAAAAAACTTGTTAACTACAAAGGGAAAAAGTAATTTTTAAATGGTAGGGACTGACAGATACCATTAAAAAAAAATTCCAGGGGAGCCTGGGTGGCTCAGTGGGCTAAAGCCTCTGCCTTCGGCTCAGGTCATGATCCCAGAGTCCTGGGATCGAGCCCTGCATCGGGCTCTCTGCTCAGCAGGGAGCCTGCTTCCTCCTCTCTCTCTGCCTGCCTCTCTGCCTACTTGTGATCTCTGTCTGTCAAATAAATAAATAAAATATTAAAAAAAATAAAAAAAATTCCAGCATAGTTAACATAGTTATATTAGTTTCAGGTGTACAATATAGTGATTCAACAATTCCGTATGTTACTCAGGGCTCATCAAGATAAGTGTACTCTTTAATCCCCTTCACCTATTTCCCCCATCCCCTTACCCACCTCCCCTCTGCTAACCATCTGTTTGTTCTCTAGAGTCAAGAATCTGTTTTTTGATTCATTTCTCCCCTACCCCTTTGTTTTGTTTTTTAAATTCTACAGATGAGTGAAGTCATATGGTATTTGTCTTTCTCTGGCTGGCCTAGTTCACCTAGCATAATACGCTCTAGCTCCACCCATGTTGTTGCAAATGGCAAGGTTCCATTCTTTTTTATGTCTGAATAATATTCCATTGTATGTATATGTGTGTGTATATATATCCCATCTTCTTTATCCATCCATCTATCAGTGGACATTTGGGTTGCTTCCATAGTTTGGCTATTGTAAATGATGCTGCAGTAAACATAGGGGCGCATATATCTTTTTGAACTAATGTTTTTGTATTATTTGGGTAAATACCCAGAAAAGTGATCATTTGATCATAGGGTAGTTCTATTTTTCATTTTTTGAGGAGCCTCCATAGATATCATGTTATTATCATGGGACTTCTGCTAAGATTCAATGAGAAAATACAGCGTCACTTACATGATATTTCTGCTAAAGGTGAATAATCTGAATTTAATCATGAGGAAATGTTAGACCAAGCTAAAAGGACATACTAAAAACAACCAGCCTATAATCTTCAAAAATGTCAAAGTCATGGCAATCAAGGAAAGGCTGAGGAGTTTCTTAGAGATTCCTTGTTCCAGAGTGAAAAAACAGCAGTTTGTTTGTCCAGTTTTCAGTTTCTTAAAAAACAAACAAACAACATGTGAGTTTTTCAATGAGATTTTCTAAATAAACATGGTTCTTAAATGTTCAAGATCTCTGGAATTTGGTGACAAAATGCATCACCAAAATGTTATAACTTTAAGAAAGTTAAATGTCCTACTTAAATGGAAACTTATATAGGGGTGTCTGGGTGGCTCAGTTGGTTAGGCATCTAACTCTTGATTTCAGCTCAGGTCTTGATCTCAGGTCAGGAGTTCAAGACCCATGCTGGGTTCCATGCTGAGGGTAGAGCCTACTTAAAAAAATAAAACTTATATATTGAGGCAGATCTAATAGAAAATTAAAAGTTGTATATATCCAACAAATGTTAATAGCTATTCCTTGGGAAATAATGGAGAAAGAGTTATTTATTCCATTAAATTCTACAGTAGAGGCACATCACATGTTTTACAGCTTTTATATGCAATATTTCTTCTCAGAAGATTAGGCTGTATTAGGAATAAAAAGGGAAAATTGCTGGCTAAAAGTTTCAAGTTGCCCCTTCCATATAAAAAACTTGCATTTTGAGGATACCAGCAGAAACATTTATAGAAATTTCTAATTCTGTGGCTTTATCCTATTTCTCCAACTTTTATCCAATTTTTAATCCTTGACACTGAAATAGATAAGAAGAATAGAGCAAAACAAAATAAAACAAAACCAAACCAACAAAGAGCTATTTGAAGATTTGCTGATCAGTTATTAGCTAATGTTTGAATTTAGAATTTTCTTCCTTTTCTAACGAAGCTAAATCTGCCTTTCTTCTTCCATATGGTTATCAGCTCAGCAATCATCTCCTCAGGCCAGGTGGCTACCAATATGTGTTCAGAGAGGATCATTTTGTATAAGCCTACCCTTGAAGAGAATAATTTGTTCTTCCTGCTTGCAGAAATTTATTTTTGGCGGCAGATTCTGCCTCCTCATTACTCTCCTCCTTCTCATTTACTGGGATTAACCCATTACATTTTATGCTTTCTACCTACCCCTATTGCTGTACTTCAGTCATACATATTGGAATTTCCTTATAATATCATCCTCAGGTTTCTTAAATTCTAGAAATCATCATTTCTAACTCCTTCCTTTTACAAATGAGGACACCTGGATCTGTTGAGGTTCAGTAACTTGCTTTTGGTCATGTGACCATTAAAATTTTCTTTTGTTTTACTTATTTATTTGAGGCAGAGGAAGAGGGAAAGGCCTACTCCCTGCTGAGCAGGAAGCCTGATGTGGGGCTCCATCGAAGGACCCTAGGATCATGATCTGAGCCAAAGGCAGATGCTTAGACAACTGAGCCACCCAGAAACTGCTGGCCATGTGACCATTAAGTGAAAGATGCAGTATTGGAACCCAGCTCTCTTGACCATTGTGTAGTGTTTTTCCTCTATAGAACATGGTTCTGTATTATGAAATTTGCCCACCTTTTAAGTGGAAACCACCTCACTGTGCCCTTTGAAGCTTCATTCTTTGGACGTAGTCCAAGACAAGTAGTGTAATATAATGTAAAGTTTGGAGAAGACATAGTGAATGAAGAACACATGACAATTGATAAACTTAGGTACACTTGAAGGTCAGTGAATACAACAACTTGGAAAGGGAAGAACTTAACTAACTCTGATCATTCTCTTCTGTCACTCACTGTATACTTTAAGAATTGGAAATCTAGTATGCAAAAGTCACCAGATAAATCTTTAAACCCAGTAGAAGAAAATGGTTTAAACTGGCATCTAATCAAATAAATGAGGAAAGTTCTTATACAGGAATAAGAATTTTAGTAACTTTTGATTGGGAAGTATTGATCAGAAGACAAAAATGTAGTATAGGAAAAGTCATTAAGAAAAAAAGTCATTAAGGATAATTAAGTGGTTAAATTGTTAAATTCAGGAGAAACTTACAAACCAGCCCCATTTGAGAGATGAAACAGACCCTGTACAGGCAAAAAGATACAATAAGAAGAGAAAATATGCAGAAGTGAGGAAATTTTGGGATTTCTTTTTAAACACAAGAGTGAGTGTAGCTAGGTACACAGAGGGGATCTAAAGTTGTAGAATTAAGGTCTTGGGAAAAGCACCCTATGATACATTCCACTCCTAACAGCTCTGATGTTTTCTACACTTTCCATTAGCAATGCATGAAGGTTCTACCTTCTTTACATACTTGACAACACTTATTATTTTTCTATTTTTAAAAATTTTTATTTATTTTTTTAATTTCAGTGTTCTAGAATTCATTGTTTATGCACTACACCCAGTGCTCCATGCAATACGTGCCCTCCATAATACCCACCACCAGGCTCACCCAACCTCTCACCCCTCGCCCCTCCAAGACCCTCAGATTGTTTTTCAGAGTCCACAGTCTCTCATGGTTCATCTCCCCCTCCAATAAAATTATAACCATACAATGTAAGCAACAAAAGCAAAAGTAAATAAGTGGGAATACCTGAAGCCAAAAGATTTCTGCACAATAAAAGAGGCAAACAACAAGATGAAAAGGAAACCTGCAGAATAGGAGGAAATACTTGCAAATCATATATCCATAAGGTATTAATCAAAATATATAAGGAATTTATATAACTAGACAGAAAAAAAAGACATTAAAAATGGGCAAATAAACTGAATAGATGTATTTCCAAAGACATGCAGATGACCAAAAGGTGCATGAAAATATACTCAACATCACTAACAATTAGAGAAATGCAAATCAAAACCACAATGAAATATCATCTCACACCTGTCAGAATGGCCAGTGTCAAAAACACAAGAGCTAATAAGCGTTGGCAAGGATGTGGAGAAAAGGGAACCCTTGTGCACTGTTGGTGGGAATGTAAATTGGTATAACCACTAGGAAAAACATTGTGGAGGTTCCTAAAAACATTAAAAATAGAATTGCCATATTATCTAGCAATTCCACTTCTGAGTATCTAATGGAAAGAAATGAAATCACTATCTCAAGGAGATATCTGTACCACCATGTTCATAGCAGAATTATTCATGATAGTCAAGATATGAAAAAACCTAAGCGTCCAGCAATGAATGAATGGATAAAGAAAATGTGATTCCTACACACACACACATACACACACAGGAATATCATTCCATCATAAAAAAGATGGAGTGCTGCCATGGATGGATCTTGAAGCCATTGCGCTGAGTGAAATCAGAGAGAGAAAGACAAATACTATATGATATCATTAACATGTTGAATCTAAAAAAGCCAAACTCGGAGTATAAAATGGTGGTTCTTAGGGGTTGGAGGTGGGGGAGGTAGGGGAATGCTGGTCAAAGGGTATAAACATCTTTTTTTAAAAAGGTTTTTAAAAATTTATTTGAGAGAGAGAGCATGCCTGCAAGCAGGGGGAGAGGTAAAGGGAGAGGGAAAGAATCTCAAGCAGACTCCACACTGAGTGCAGTGCCCAACCTGGAGCTCATTCCTATGACACTGAGCTCATGACCTGAGCAAAATCCAAGAGCTGGATACTTAACTGACTGAGCCAGGCAGGTGTCCCAAAGGACATAAACTTCTATTAAAAGAGGAATATGTTCTGTGGATCTAATATACAGCATGGTGATTATACTGTATTATATACTTAAAAGCTGCTAAGAGAGTAGATCTTAAATGTTCTCAGTACAAAAAAGAAATGGTAATCGTGAAGTGACAAAGGTGTTGATGCCATGGCGGCAATCATTTTGCAGTATATAAATGTATCAAGTCAACACACTGTACACCTTAAACTTACACAATGTTCTATGTTAATTATATCTCAATAAAGCTGAAAAAAAATGATAGCCATACTAATAGGTGTGAAGTGGTGTCTTGTGGTTTCAGAACCAGAGTTTTAACTGTATATGTCATAGTACTGGAAAATTTGAAGCCAAGTTGTTGCCACAGCTTTAATAAGAAAATCCTTATCTTTTTACCTTTCTTCATAGATTCTTTTTCCATACCCTCCTTGTATGTGTACAAGACTTCATCAACTTCCTTCAGATCCAGGAAGCCTGAGCCATCATTGTCCCACTTCTGAAACACAGCTTCTAGGAGAAGTTTCCGCCGGGCTCTGGAAGCATTTTGTCTAGCCTAGAATAGAAACAGGATAACAACAGTGTCCACAATAGCCAAACTATGGAAAGAACCTAGATGTCCATCAATAGATGAATGGATAAAGAAGATGTGGTATATATATACAATGGAAAACTATGCAACCATAAAAAAACCTAAATCTTGCCATTTGCAATGACATGGATGGAACTAGAAGGTATTATGCTGGGCAAAATCAATCAGAGAAAGACAATTATCATATGATCTCTCTGATATGAGGAATTTGAGAGGCAGGGTGGGGGGTCGTGGGAGGTAGAGAGGGAAAAAATGAAACAAGATGGGATAGGGAGAGAGACAAACCATAAGAGACTCTTAATCTCACAGAACAGACAGGGTTGCTGGGGGTGGGGTGCTAGGATAGGGTGCCTGGGTTATGGACATTGCGGAGGGTATGTGCTGTGATGAGTGCTGTGTAATGTGTAAGCCTGATGATTCACAGACCTGTACCCCTGGGGCAAATAATACATTGTACGTTAATTAAAAAAAAAAAAAAGAAACAGGATAACAAAGCACGGGACACACTATCCATTGTGCAAGCCGCCATCCTATGGTTATTCCCTCAAAAGTGCAGCACTATTTCTAAAAACAGCTTTATAAAAAAAGCTGGGACTAAGCATGGTAGTAATGGGAAACTGAAGCATTTAATTTTTTTTAGAAGAGTTTATCTATTTGAGAGAGGAGAAAACGTGAGGGTGGGGGGAGAGAGAGAGAGCGAGAGCGCGAGCGAGCAGGAGCCGGAGGAAGGGCAGAGGGAGAGGAAGCAGCAGACTCCCCCACCCAACAGGGATCCTGATCCCTGATCGAGCAGGGGTCCATCCCAGGAGCCTGAAATCATAACCCGAGCCAAAGGCAAACGTAAAGCATTTACTTTGAATCCTCTAAATACCGTTTGTCTGTTTCATTCCTAGAACAAAAACAAAAAACACAATAAAACAAAAAACAGGCATTCTCTGCATTGGACTAAAGCACATTAACTTAGGAAAGGGGCTACACTCCTTAAGAAACTTTGATTCACTCCTCTCCACTCCCTTGCTGGTCGTTCAGGAATATGATAAACATACGGCATGCTCTACCTGGCTTCTTGGTGGGATATGCAGGGTGAAGGCAGTGTTCAAACAATGAAAAATGACTATGTTCTAAAATGATTTTTTATGATTTATAATTTATAATTTAACATTGATCTAACTTGACATTGATTTTATTTACCTTTCAGATTTTTTTTTACTAAATTAATTATATCAGTCAGATAGTAACTAAATTATTATCCAGATAGATTTAATTGCTAAAAGAAAGCGAATATATAGCATTTGGTTAAATGGGGGAATTGCAACTGAGGAAGCAAAAGGGATATGAAATCTAGAATTAGGTTGAGAAGACTCATAAGGCTGCTGAGATGAGTGAATATGCCTGGTGAATGTAAGCTACATATTTCATGAAAGGGCATATACATTGTTTATATCAGCTAACGTGTTTGCACCTATCTATCACTCAACTAGATAGTAAGTTCTCAGGAAATATGTATCACCTGCATCACATGAATAAAAAATACATGTGCAAATCATAATTGTACCCCTAGGTATGTGCATCAGTAAATGAGTTTACACAGCAGTGTGCATACAAATGCATTTTTTGCACATACGCATATCTGCTCCTCAGAATCTGCTCTTCAAGCTTCAGAGGAGGAAAAAGAAAACTGTGCAAAAAAAGATCTCCTGCCACCAGCGATCGTGTTATTATTAGGGGAATGAATTCTCTGCAGTGTGATCTTGGAACATTTGATCATAAAATTAAATACTTAATGGCTATGCTCACTGAAATAAAGCAATTAGTTTGATCATAAACTTTTTTTTTAAACAAACTTTATTTCTTTTTTAAGTAGACTTCACGCCCCTTGTGGAGCACAATGCAGGGCTTGAATGCACGACCCTGAGATCAAGATCTGAGTTGAAATCAAGAGTCAGATGCTCAACCAGCTGAGCCATCAAGGATCTCTTGGCTATAAATTTTTAAAGGACCACATTAGGAGCAACTGAGGTTGAGAGCTGTACTAATAATATGACCCCACCTGTTTTATTTATAAATAATATTACTCACCTGTTCTAAGCCACTTATTTTCTCTTCTTTTGTTTCAACATAGCCTCTCTTAATAAAGGATGTGAGGGTCTCACTGACACTCAAGGGGGTATCTTCGCCAACAAATGTCTCCAGAAGTTGCACAAACTGGAGCAGATTTAAGGAAACTCCATTGAAAGCACTTCTACCTTTTATGTCCTTGTAAGACTGAATATTTCTGATAATTGAGTGTAGGTCTATAAAGCAAGAAACATACAACAAACAGTAAAGTGGACAATTTCTTAAAGCTTAGAGGAAATACACAAATACTTATTGTAATAAACATCTGCTACTCTTTTCCTGTCAGAAACCCATGCTCCATTCATGAGGAAAACATCTTTCCCCCACTGTCAGCTTATATTTTTATTTTCATAACTATGTATCAATAGTTCATTTTTATTTCTGAGTAATATTCCATTTATAAATATATCACAATTTTTTATTTATTCTCTTACTGATAGATACCTGGAATGTTTCCAGAAAGTTCAGGCTATTATGAATATACCTGGTTTACATATTCCTACATATGTTTTGCTATTGTCATTGTAAACATGCTTTTAACTCTATCGGATAAATAACTGGGGTTGGAAATTCTGGATCATGGGTAAATATGTGTTTGGTTTTACAATAAACACACAGATATTTTCTGAAGTAACTGTAACATTTTAAACTCCCACCAACAATCCTGAAAACTTCCAGTTTCTCCACAATCTTGCCAAGAGTCATTATTGTCAGTCTTTTTCATTTTAGCCATTTGGGTCATATGTAGTGGCTTCTCATCATAATGTTAGTCTGTTTTTCATGATGACTAATGACATTGCACACTTCTTCATGTGTTCATTGCTCATTCTTATGTGTTTTATTTGCGAAGCATCTATTAACATGTTCTACTAATTTATACTATGTTGTTTATATCTTTATTTTTGAGTTGTTGAAGATCTTAATATTTTCTGGATACCAGTCCTTTGTCAGATATAAATTCTACAAATAGTCCAAGTATTTTTTCCATATCTGTTGTTTATATACATACTTCTTTAATGACATGTTTTAATAAACAAAAGTTTTATTTGATGAGATCTAATTTGTCATCTTATTCTTTACGATAGTATTTTTTTATGTTTCAAGTTTTTATTTAAATTCCAGTTAGTTAAGATATAGTGTGATAATAGTTTCAGGTGTGCAATATAGTGATTCAGTACTTCCATACATCACCCTGTGCTCATCACAAGTGCTCTCTTTAACCCCCATCACCTGTTAACCACCCCTATCTCTGCTCTGGTAACCATCAGTTTGTTCTCTATAATTGAGAGTCTGTTCCTCTCTCTCTTCCTCATTTGTTCTCCTTTGTTTATTTTGTTTCTTGAATTCCACATATGAGTGAAATCATATATTAGTCTTTCTCTGACTTACTTCATTTAGCATAATATATACTAGCTCCATTCACTTTGTTGCAAAGGACAGGATTTCATCCTTTTTTATGATGGAGTAATATTCTGTTAAGTATATTTTATATATCTTTGTAATATATATATTTATGTAATACATTATGTGTAATGAATATTATATGTAATTTTATATATTATATGTAATTATGTGTGTATACATATTACAACTTTTTAAATGTTTTTTTAATTTTTTATAAACATATAAAGTATTTTTATCCCCAGGGGTACATGTCTGTGAATCGCCAGGTTTACACACTTCACAGCACTAACCATAGCACATACCCTCCCCAATGTCCATTACCCCACCCTACAACCTCTTTTTTTAAAGATTTTATTGATTTATTTGACAGACAGAGATCACAAGTAGGCAGAGAGAGGCAGGCAGAGAGAGAAGCGGGGAAGCAGGCTCCCCACTGAGCAGAGAGCCCGATGTGGGGCTTGATCCCAGGAGCCTGGGATCATGACCTGAGCCGAAGGCAGCGGCTTTAACCCATTGAGCCACCCAGATGCCCCTTCTTTTCCTTTTTTTTAAAAGAGACCTTATTTATTTGAGAGAGAGAGTGGGAACTCAAGTTGGGGGAGGGGCAGTGGGAGAGACAGAGAGGCAGACTCCCCGCTGAGCAGGGGCCAGATATGGGGTTCTATCTCAGGACACTTAACTGACTGAGACACCCAGGCACCCCTACACTACACCCAGACACCCTACACTCCTACACTATATTTTCCTTATCCATTCATCAGTCGATGGGCATTTGGGCTGTTCCCATAATTTGGCTATTGTTGTTAGTGCTGCTATAAACATTGAGGAGCATGTACCCCTTTGAATTAGTATTTTTGAATTCTTTGAGTAAATACCCAGTAGTGCAGTTGCCGGATGGTAAGGTAGTTCTATTTTTAACTCTTTGAGGAGCCTCCATGCCATTCTCCACAGTGGCTGTACCAGTTTGCATCCCCACCAACAGTGTAGGAAGGTTCCCCTTTCCCTGTATATATCCCAACACCTGATATTTCCTGTGTTGTTAATTGTACCCATTCTGACAGGTGTGTGGTGGTATTTCACTGTAGTTTTGATTTGTATTTCCCTGATGAGGAGTGATGTTGAACATCTTTTCCTGTCTCTGTTAGCCATCTGTATGTCTTCTTTGGAGAAATGTCTATTCATGTCTTCTGCCCATTTCTTAACTGGGTTATTTGCGGGGGGTGGGTATTGAGTTTGATAAGTTCCTTATGGATTTAGATGAATCAGGTGGCACTGAGCATCCCCCACCTTTGCTACAAGACCATGTGATATAGGTCTAGCCAGTGATTTCCATAGGACAGCAATGTAATCCCCTATATGTAATGAGAATGAGCCCCAGAACTTTTGGGGGGAACTACTGAGGACCAATCACTCTTTTAGTATTCTAATTCCTGAATATAAGATACAGGCTTAGCAACAGCCTTATGGACATCTCTACCACAACATGGAGAAAATGACATGAAACTGAAAGTTACACAGAGAGGAACAGGGCTGAGAGGCAGAGACAGTGTCTCATTGCTATTATTGAGCCCTTGTATTCATTTGTGCCTGAAGCCAGCTGTGGTCTGGATTTGACAGTTAAATAAATCTATAGATACTACTGCAACCTCTCCCCCAAATAGTATTGACTAATATATTTATCTTGAAGCTCAATCTTATAATACAAAGCATATTTCATAAAATATCAGCCCAGAGACTTATGTTTGATTTATTCACCGATTCAATCATTCATGCCCTCATGCCTTCCATATGAGATCTGACTTGATCTAAAAATAATCACACAGCAGTTTTTTAAAATGGTAAATCAAGGGATGCCTGGGTGGCTCAGTTGGTTAAGCGGCTGCCTTCGGCTCAGGTCGTGATCCCAGCGTCCTGGGATCGAGTCCCACATCGGGCTCCTTGCTCAGCAAGGAGCCTGCTTCTCCCTCTGCCTCTGCCTGCCACTCTGTCTGCCTGTGCTCGCTCTCGCTCTCTCTCTCTGACAAATAAATAAATAAAAATCTTTAAAAAAATAAAATAAATAAAATGGTAAATCAAAACTGAAATAAAGAAGTAAGACCATGAGAAGAAGAACATGAACTAGCAGGCCACAGGAGCTTGACTAATGCTGTGCATTTTTACCAAAATATTTTGAGGATAGAAAGTTTGCTATTTGACCCAGGCTTAAATGAGAAAAAATTTGCAGATAGGAAGAAAATAATCCTAATATAATTAGTTCTAATACTTGTTGATGAAAGGTAAAATGATAAAAAAGGATTGCAGTAAAATATAAGTTCTTGTTGGAACAATCATTGTTAAATACATGGTTTATCTCAGAGCTAAAAGCTATACTTTGCTCTCTCTGTTAAGTCGATCTTTCTTTATAAGTCTTCAAAAACGAGACAGATTCAAACCAGTCTCACATATTGAGTCATGAAACTACTAGGGAGAGGAATTGCTGGAATGATTTCTATTGAGTTCTAATATCCGAGACCTGATTCCATTTGTGTACCTGGATCATAGCTTCAAAACAGTTATAGGGCCACGTGATGGTAAAAACAAATTATATCCTAATACATACATTTTAAAGCAGAAAAACACATGCCTACAGGTACACTACCACCAAAAACATTCATCTTGTATATGTTTAGATCCATCAGCTCAGGGACAAAATAATGCAAAGATCACCCTGCCATTGTGTCTTAGCTAAGAGTTCAGTCTTTATCATGGGGCACCATAGTAAATTACTCATCAGTCGGATTGCCGTCTAGTTTTCCTAGTTTGGTTGCTAACCTGTACCTGTGAACCTGGAGTCACTGAGGAGTAAGTTTGCCTGTTCCTCATCTTCACATTTGATATTATTCATCTTCCAGTTACAAGTCGAAAGTTCACCTACAAAATATACATTCCATAACATAGACAATTTAATTTCACTTTCATAATGTCTTTGTTCTAGAGTATAAATGAAAGGGGGATTAAATGAGGAGTCACCTGACCATGACTTTCCTTCTATTTCTTGGGATTTATGACAGGATGGATCTTTCTGATTTTCCTTTTTTGTAGTTTCTAAAAGTTACAAAAGAAAGTGGCTATAATGAACTGGAATTTAAATAAAAACTTGAAAGAAAAAAAAGAAAATGGCTATAAATTGGATATTATATATTCTATGATACAGTCCTAAATTAATGAATGAGAAATATGCCTTGCATACAGAACACCAAAAACATTCTATCAGGTTATTTCCTATCTATGTTACGTCACATTCAACTGCAAAGATATCACTTAATAACTTTAGTTGTTGAGAGCAGCTCTACGATGAAAGCTATTTGTTGTACCCAAATATGACCACTCAGCATGAGGGCTACATTTTCTAAACTCTGTCACAGCTAGATGTCACCAAATGTCTAAATTCTGACCAATGTGATGTGTGGGCAAGTGATGTAATGCCGATCTCTTCTCCTTCCTCCTTACCCTCTTTTTTTTTTTTTAAGATTTTATTTCTTTATTTGACAGAGAGAGAGAGAGAAAGAGATCACAAGTAGGCAGAGCAGCAGGCAGAGGAAGAGGGAGAAGCAGACTTCCCTGCTGAGCAACGAGCTCAATGCGGGGTTCGATCCCAGGACCATGAGATCATGACCTGAGGCAAAGGTAGACGCTTAACTGACTGAGCCACCCAGGTGCCCCTTCTCCTTACCTTCTGCTCTGAATCTGGATGCGGTAGTGAGCCATCCAGGACTATGTGGTTAGAGGAGACACAAGGTAGAACTTGAGCCTCTGCTGATTTCAGGGGACTGAGCTATCATATTAGTTTTAGCTTTTATATCAGAAGGAAAGAAACTCCTATGTTGTTTAGATATTTCTATTTTGTTTGGGTTTTATTTTTTTAGACACTGTCATTTTGTTTGTTTGCTTGTTTTAAAGATTTTATTTATTCGTTGGAGAGAGAGGGAGCGAGCCCATGAGTGGGGGTAGAGGCCTAGGGAGAGGGAGAAGCAGACTCCCCACTGAGCTGGGAGCCTGGCGTGGGACTCGATCCCAGGACCTGGAGATCATGACCTGAGCCGAAGGCAGAGGCTTAACCATCTGAGCCATCCAGGCATCCCTAGACACTGTCATTTTGGATCACTGTTACACTTAACAAAATTAAGTCCTTACTAATAATATCTGATTGAATATAACGTCACAATTTTTCTAGCTGCATCCCTAGTATGTAAGGAGAGCCAAAAATTAATAGTCCTATTTTATGGAGAACTAAACATAATGCTGAAAAACGAGATGTTTCCAATTAGTTACTGATAATGTAGAATTTAGAGCATATGTTACTCATGAGTTAGGAGTTTTGAATAAGGATTTTCTTTGGGACTGTGGGACTTTAAAATTAAAGAGCAGATAAAGCTTCTGGAATGTTGCAATGGCATGATTGACAGGGTTTCGGGGCTATGTCTTTCCTGTACATGTAAACTCTTTCGGAACAGCTGAGGTTAGAGGATGAGCAGGAGTTTGGTTTTGAGCCACAGAGTTTCAGATACCCGCCACACACGCCTCTGCCCTATTTCACTACTCATTCTTTTCTGCAAAACACATTCAGTGGTTGAGTGTTAAGTACTGTGGTTGAAAGAAAGGACCTGCTCGCCACCATCCACCCTCCTTCTCTCTCTATGTGAACCTCACAACAGCAGGGGCCATAGGCAGGAAGGTTGTCTCTGGTTCCTCTCACCAGGGAAATTACTTGGTGACCTGGTGGATTTCTTACAGCCTGGTTTCTCTGATAAAATAAAGTTGCTATAGGCACCTCCCCCCCAAAATTAGGTTTAACTGAATTAAAGACATTCATGCTTAACTGAGGTCTTAAGTAGTATTGAGACTGGCTCTGTAAGAAGTTAGAATTTTTCAACAAAAAGGCATACACTGGCATAGGCCATTCAAAGCAAAAGTCTTCTGCAGAATAAATATTTGAAATGCAGGAGTTTTCTGTCTTAAATATAACTTTCAAAAACTCTTCTAGAACATACATCTTATATAACTGAAAAATGCAAGATCCATTTTATAGTTGAAGTTAAAGACATTTTGAAAAGCAGCTTCTAGGGGTGCCTGGATGGCTCAGTGGGTTAAGCCTCTGCCTTCAGCCTAGGTCATGATCTCAGGGTCCTGGGATTGAGCCCCGCATCAGGCTCTCTGTTCAGCAGGGAGCCTGCTTCCCCCTCTCTCTTTGCCTGCCTCTCTGCCTACTTGTGATCTCTCTGTCAAATAAATAAATAAAATCTTTAAAAAAAAAAGTGGCTCTAATATGAGACACCATACTTAAAATGAAAGGGCTTCTGGGGCCTCCGGGTGGCTCAGTCAGTTGAGAGACTGATTCTTGTTTTTGGCTCAAGTCATGATCTCAGGGTCCTGGGATTGGGCGCTGCATCAGGCTCTATGCTCAGCACAGAGTTTGCTTGTTCCTGTCCCTCTGTTCCTCTTCCTGCCGTCTCTCTGTCTCTCTCTCGAATAAATAAATAAATAAAGTCTTAAAAAAAAAAGAAAAAAGAAAACCAAAACTGAAAGGGCTTCTACTGCCTTTACGGGAGTCTAGTGAAATTTTTTATATGTAACATCACCAAATGGCTTCCTTATGAGTGGGCTTCCTGTGCAAAAGGAATTTTAGGTAAATTGACAATAGAAACATTCTGGTTTGCATTTAATTGATTGTGATTCTAGACACATGTTGCAGAGCAACATATTTAAGGTCTGAATGATCTGGTATGCCAGAAAAGATCCTAACTGGAATGAGTATTTTCTGAAAAGACTTTTAACAATTACTCCACAAAACATGGAGCTGATGTCATAGGTGAACTGAGTTACTACCTGACAGACGATATTTTCTTCTCGATGTCGGGACTTCCTCTTGCAGTTCAGGATTCACAAACAGTCCTTCATATATTTTCTCCCGAGTCCTCTCTTTCTGTGGGGAGATTTTAGTGTGCTCATAGGAAGTAGTCTCCCTAGATATATTACTTTCTCTGAAGGTACTCTCTCTTTCTGATTGTAAAGCTGAACCCTGTTGTTTTTCTGGAATTCTCTCTCTGGGTGGTTCTTGTTCTGCAGTAGACCCTTCGTGTGATCCTTGCCCTGCTACTGACTCTCTGTGTGATCCTGGTTCTGAGGTTGACCCTTCGTCTTGCCCTTGTGCTGATACTGATTCTCTGTGGAGTCCTCGTTCTGTAGCTGATTCCATGTTGACTCCTTGTTCTGACACACTTTCTGGTGGGCCTTGTTCTATTACTGAGTCACCATGTGGTCTTTGTTCTATTATTAACTCTCTACTTGATCCTTGTTCTGGAGTTGACCCCGTATGAGTTTCTTGTTCTGTTACTGATTTTCTGTACAGTTTTTTTTCTCTACTTGACTCTCTGTCTTGTTCTTGTCCTTCAGTTGAAATTCTGCTTGGTTCTTGTTCTGCAGTCATCCTTCTCTGCTGTTCTGGCGGTGTTGACTCACTGTGTTCATCATGTTTCTGTTGATCTTCTGGAGTTTCGAATGATTTTCTTTGGGTTTTGCTGGCATGTTTTTCAGAAAGTAATGCATTCATCTCTAAGAGAACTTTGTCAAAGTCTTCATAAATATGTTTCTGATTATCCATGTCTCCCCAGAACTCAGACAAGTCTATCTCTTCAAATTCAATGAATGGCCCTAATGCAGAAAAAAAATTTTTCCCTAAATAATTGATGTTAGAATGAAGAATCAGAACTAGTAAATAAATGCAAAACAGTGTTGATCACCGTAATTGTAACATGGGCCTATTGCTTTAAATAAATAACAGTTACCTTTCCCTACAACACAATAAAAGCAAAAAGATATTCTAGGGAACATAAAAGATGCTCACTACTGTAAGTTAGAAATTATCCCTTCCTAAAAGGTGTGGCTTTGGAAATAAGCATGATTCTTCCTTTTCTACTTGGAGAGTTGTTTAGACTGCCAAAACAGTAGACCTTAACCACTACTTTTGGTCCTCCAACAATAAGCTTAGTATAGGGGTGAGGAAGAAGACACATGTCTTCCACCTCAAATACTTTTTTCAGTATCCACAGTATCAAAATAAAAGCAAGTCTCTGTCACTCACTGGGCTATGCTTTCCTGATATTCATTTCCTCCCCCTTCCTTATCCTCTCCCTTTCTTTCTTCTTTATTCCTCAATTCTTTTCCTCCCAACTTATGTGAACACCTGTTTCAGAATTCTAGGGAAAGATTGGATGGCATTCACCAGAATCCACTCAAACAATAAAACAACAACAAAAACAAAACAATTCTGGTGTCCAGGACTACTCTATATCATCCCCACATTTTTAAGTATCCAACTATTTTTACACAGAACTAAAATATTGACATTTTTTGGAAAACCCATTCATTCAAAGACTTTCTCTTCAAAACATAAAAATGGGGCACCTGGTGGCTCAGTTGTTTAAACATCTGGCTCTTGACTTTGGCTCAGGTCATGATCTCAGAGTTTTGAGATCAAGTGCCACATCAGGCTCTGTGCTGGATATGGAGCCTGCTTAAGATTCTCTCTCTCCCCCTCTCCCTCTGCCCCTCCCCCCATCCTCCCTCTCAAAAGAAAAAATAAATAAAAATAAAAACAAAACCCATAATCCTACTTGTTTTGGTAGTAATGTAAAAAAGATTCTTTACTGTGTAATTTCAGTAAAGGCAGATAAGTAAAAATGCTTGGGAGAAGGAAACATTTTTCTCAGAAATTTTAGAATTCTGAGTTGGACATTAAAACTGGAATTACCATTACCAACTTAATTTCCAAAACATTCAGATTGCCACTCAAGCACCTCTTCATTTGAATGAACTTAAAATTGAGTTCTAACTTGACCACTTTTAGTATTGGACTATAGTGAAAAATACATCTAGTTGTGATGAAGAGTGAATCTTGTGGGGAATGAACAGTTAGATTAGCTATCATGATCTAAGGGAGATGTCCTGTGAAGGGATTCCAGGGGAATGCAATGACTTTTATCAGATGAGTATACTATCTCATTCTAGCTTGAGCATACTCCTTCTGAATGGCACTTACATTGTCTTGGATTTCGCAGCAAACTTCTAAGCGGTTTTGAACTTTGGTCATAGAATGTTTCCAGCAAGACCAATGTCCTCTGCCGATCCAAAAACCCTACCTAAGCAGAAAGTTAGCAGTTAGTTGATTCAGGAGATTTGAGATTTTTACGCAAGTGAATACGGTTTAGTGAAGCTTTTATCATCGCCACTGGTACCATCATTATGTAAATAAACGCTGCAGAGTCAAAAATCAGGAAGGCTATATCTTGCCTTTAGGCTTATTCTCTACTTCCCCATCCTGTGACATGTGTAAATGCCCTGCTTAACAATAGTTACTGACTTAATTGCTAAAGCCAATGTATAATGCTCAGTTTTTATCCAATTAGACCTGAGTATGGCACTTAACCACTCCTAACTTGTTCTTTTTTGCATCATTTCTGAGAAACATTTTAACTACAAAAAAATAGAGAAAATTATAAAACTAACACTTGTGTTCCCAACACCCAGATGATGATTGTTACTATTTTGGGTATGTACTTTAAAAACATATAATTGATATCATAGTACATATGTACTTCTTAAAGTTCCTTTTGTTTACTCTGTAAGGGCCTATTCAGCCAGAGCGGCCCCACCCCGGTTGAACAGCCATTTTGTTGTTTATGCAGTAAAACTTAAATTGACCTTGCCCCACCAAGGGGAACTTACTTAAAAACAAGTCCGGGAAACCAGTCCCAGGTAACAAATCCCAAATACAAGGGTGGGTCAGGCCAGGTGGAAATAACAACCCGAATGCAGGGATGAGTCGGGTCAGGTGGAGACATCCAATCAGTAAAGTGCCATACTGTCTCCCTAGCTACCAAGGAGTATGGGTCCTGCCTTTTGGGCGCCAATTCTGACCAAGGTAATAGGCTAGTTCAAATAGCTACTATGGGGTGAACTATAATTCAATTGGCCACCCGTGTGGGACCTAGCATGACTGTGCAGCTTTCTCTGTGTGTGACAATCTCATTGGCCACCTGTGTGTGGCCAGGCCCAACCACATGGCCTTTGCTCTATAAAAGCTAGTCTGTGAAGCTGGGGGGGTTGCCCTCTCTGTAAGGGGCGGCCCCGACCGGTCTGTTTGATGGTCGGCTTGATTCTTGATGCTTGGAGCGAAATAAAGCTTTGCTTGACCTTCGCTTTGTATCAGTCTCACTCCTTTGACCATGGATCCATTACTGGGGGACCCAACAACTCAACATTGAGATCAAACTCATATATGTGAAGAGATATATCTTATTCCTTTTTAGCTGCTTGTTCTGTAATTTAAAAAAATTTTTTTAGATTTATTTATTTATTTGAGAGGGAGGAGCAAAGGGAGAGGGAGAGAATCCTCAAACAGACTACCTGCCCAGTATGCAGCATTGTCCTAGGACCCTGAGATCATGACCTGAGTGGAAATCAAGAGTTGTCTGCTTCACCAACTGAGCCACCGAGGTACCCTCAAAACACTGTAATTTTTTTAATTTTTAAATTTTTTTATAAACATATAATGTATTATTAGCCCCAGGGGTACAGGTCTGTGAATCGCCAGGTTTACATACTTCAAAGCACTCATCGTAGCACATACCCTCCCCAATGTCCATAAAAAACTTTAAAAAAAAATTTTTTAAAGTCTCTTTATTGATGGGCATTTAGATTATTTCCAGTGTTTAGATACCAAAATAATGCTGCAGTGGATATACACATTCCTTGCATACATATATGAACATTTCTGTGGGTAAGTAATTAAAAGTGTTCATTTTTATCATGTTCAGTTAGCTGGCATATAGGATATCATTTATTTATTTAGAGATAGAGAGAGGGAGAGCACAAGCAGAGGGAGCAGCAGGCAGAGGGAGAAGCAGGGTCCCAGCTGAGCAGGGAGTCTGATGTGGGACTCAATCCCAGGACTCCAGGATCAGGACCTGAGCCGAAGGCAGATGCCCAACCAACTGAGCCACACAGGCATCCTTATCATGAACATTTTCAGCTTTAGTAGTTATTGCCAAATTGTTCCACAAAATACCTATACTTCTCACCATTATTGAATGAGAATATCATTTCTCCATATCATGCCAATACTTGATATTATTACAGTTCATGTTTTTTTTTAATCTGATAGGTTAAAAATAGTATCTAGTTATTTTAACTTGCATTAACTGATAATTAGTGAGATTAAATATATTTTCATATATTTACTGTGTATTTATGTTTCCTCATCTATGAAAGGCCTTTTTTTTAAATGCCCTTTTCCTTTCTTCTGTTGTGAAGAGTTGTCTATTTCTTGTCAATTTGTAAATGTTTTTGAGAGAGAGAGAGCATGAGAGGAGAGAGGTCAGTGGGAGAAGCAGACTCCCTGCCCAGCAGGGAGCCTGATGTGGGACTCAATCCCAGGACTCCAGATCATGACCTGAGCCAAAGGCAGTCACGTAACCAACTGAGCTACCCAGGTGCTCCAATTTGTAAATTTTTGATAATGATCATTCTGTTATCTCTATAGCAAATACTCTCTCCCAGTTTAATCTCTTCTCTTCTTTTTTCATTTAACTTTTGGTGAGTTTAACCAGATCAATGTTTTTAATTTTGAGGTAGCCAAATATATCCATTATTTCTTGAATGATTTATGCTTATTAGAGGTATTCTTTAAGAAATATTACCTATACCAAGGTCAAAAATCATGCTCTATACTCTATATGTGTTCTAAAACTTTTACAGTTTTGTTTTCCACATTCAGGTCTTTGATTAGATAGGACATATTTTTGCACATTATTGAGGCTCTAACCTAATTTTAATTTTTTCCCAATTGTCCCAACTTAGCATTTATTGATTAGTCTCTTATCACTGAATTATTTGCTACCTGTGCTATGCACTACATCCTCCCATACTCATAAATCTGATGCCAGGCCAAATATTGTTTACATAACTTTATTTCTAAAAAAAGAGGGAAATCAGGGCACCTGGGTGGCTCAGTTGGTTAAGCATCTAAGTCTTATTTCGGCTCAGGTCATGATCTCAGGGTCATGGGATTAAATCCCATGACTGGCTCCATGCTCAGTGGATTTTCTTATTTTCTCTCTCTAAATAAATAGATAAACCATTAAAAAAAAAGGAGGGAAATCCTTCCCAACTTCTTCTTCTTATAATTGTTTTTGCTATATTTGGACCTTCATTTCCATAGAGGTTTTAAAAAGGACATCTTTTGAAAAAATACAACATACATTCAGAAAAGTATACAGATAATAAGCAAATGGTTTTTGTCACAGTATAATCACACACAGGAGCTGTTTCTCAAAGGAGAATAGTCAACATTAGTAGAGGGCATGATTTTGTTCTAAAAGTCAAGGAATCTATCCTGTAATTCTTCTACTGCAACTTGCCATAACATTTTAATTTGTCCCATACTCTTCAAATACCGTCGGATCATCTAGGTAATAAGGTATAAGGCAAAGAAGAGTTTTTCCAGCCTATAAACTCTACAAAGACTTTTCTTGCTCTGGGACTTAACTCTTACAACTGACAGCTCAATTAATGTGTAAGAGCAGCACATGAGAGTAAAGTTGTTCCTAAAATAGGTCCAATAAGATCCAATAAGCATTGTGCCTCTTTGTGACATGTGGCACATTTGCCTCGTATTTTGAGATATTCTGTTATGTTTCAGACTACTAGATTGCTGAAACTTTTACCAAGATGGTAAGCCCTGATATTACATGGCTTTTATCTTTTTCCCTCGGACACATATGGGTTGTACCAAGGCATCTAAAGCTTCTTTACGCTCAGCAGGTCCGATCACCATGATGGAAATCATCAAGGTAGTAGATCTGATGTTCTGTGGGATGTCTGCATAGTAGATTATAATAGAAAGAAAGAGGGCTGCCTTAGTGCTATTGTGAGGCATAAAAGTATAGTGCTGACAGGTGAAGTCAGACTTCTGTCTGTCCTTGTAAAGTGCTCTGGAGAAAATAGTATTTGACAATCCAATAGTTGTGAATGAGGGGGCTGTGTCAATGTGGTTCAATAAAGATTCCGCATGGTGAGTAACAACTGCAAATGGAGTCACAGTAACCTACAAACATTCTTTTAAGCTCTACCTTCTGCATAGGCAAAAGAACAGAATCAGACAAGAATGGGATCAGGTACTTTTTCTGAATCCTTCACATCATCCATGTACTTTTATACCTAATTTCTGTGGAATTTTTCTGCTTTTGTTTTATTTATCTATGTATTCATGTATGCATGTATGTATGTATGTAGCTATATTTTCCATTCTGGAAGACAGAGAAAGTTCAGGATTTTCTATTTGGTCCTTCCTACCACGATAGCCTTCAGCCCCCAATTTGTAAGGATGCTATTAGTTGCTGACTATGTCTATTCCAATTATACATTCAGGAACCAGAAATAAATATAGCTAAGGTCACAGATTGATTGGGGGACCAAAATACTATTCATCACTTGATATCTATAAACTCTACTTTTAACCAGTAGTCCACTGGGGCATTTTGAGATTCTAGGGATTAGTATTAACTTGGAGTCCGTGTCTGGTAATCTCAGAAAGTCTGGGATATCTCCCTCCTTCCAATATATTTCACTCTAGTAAATGGCTACAGGTCTTTTGAGGAACACTTGGAGTAAGATCTACTGTATTTGCTTGAGGCAGTCTTGCAGGATTCTTTTTCAAGAGAGGCAGCCTCTTTTTCTACATCAAAGAATTCTAGATGTGCAAATTGGCTTAAGTCTGGAAACTGGATAAGAAACTAAGATTCTCCATTGAGGTGTCTCAACTGTTTCTGGCCCCGTAGTTAGAGCTTTTCTATAAATAACTCTAGCAACAATTTAGTAGATATCCTATCTATTTAACCTCAAAGGAAATCATGATCACCACAGAAAATCCATGTGGGTCAAAATTTTCAGACAGTCACTTTAATTCTTGCTGTTCATTGTGGTAATTCTAATTATATATTCAGTAGGTAGGTAAATAACTGTGGTGTGAGTCCTAGACAAAATGAGTCAATTATAATATGGGCTTTGACCTTGGGCAGCAAACCAAAATACCATTTATCTATGGTATTCATGAGCACTGATTTTGACCAGTAGACCTTGTTTCTGGCAATTAAATACCATGTCTTCTATCACTCTGGAATCCCATAAGAATCCCATAATTTTAATGGCAGTATCTACTACCATCATCTTCAGCCTAGAGAGGACAGCTACCAAAGACGCTAATGCTCCCTTCATTGACATATTTCTCAAGAAAGTGCCATCTGGACCCTCTGGGAGTATATGGTAAAGGTGCATTAATAGGCAAGTTACATAAGAGAAATCAACTTCAGCAACCTTATAAGCCTTTGGATTTCTTCCTTTAGCATGCCAAGAAGATTCTGGCATCTTAATCTCATTGAATATAGGCCTTATTTGGGTCAAGGTTTCAGTTTACCTACCAAGGGAATTGTTAAAACCATTCTCAGATACTAAAAACATTATAACTAAGTAAATCTTCTAAGTATAATAATATTGACAAGTTTGAGCCAATCCAAACTTACATCCATCCTTCTTAGTCTAAAAGTTTTGTAATCAATCCCCACACATATCCTCCAGGTTTTTGTTGTTATGAATGAGCAAAAAAACTTGCTATTCTCTTGGAGTACCAACAGTAACTTCTCAGTCCAGATTTGACGTGTCCTGATGGGACATGCTGAGATCTGACTCCAATTTTGGGTCTAAAGGCAATGAATGTTGTACAGGTGGACCTTAAGGAAATTAAACATACCCCTGTAAGCTAATTGCCTTAAGTGAAGTTATTATAGAGACTCTAAGTCAAGAAAAGCTAATATTCTCAAATAGGAGAGGGATTGCTTCTGCTGCCAAGGGAGGCTTAGAGAGATTTGTAGCTCAAGTCTTAGCTTCCATCCAAATGTAAACATTCTAAGTCTCAGGGTCTCTCTGTTTTTCAAGAGGCATGTTAACTTTCACATAACAGACTTGGCAACTGTATGAATTCAACTTACATCTTAATCCTGTCACATTAAATTTGTGGGCTGATTTTTCATCCACATCTGTCCTGAATCTACAAGAAAAAGATTCCTTCAAAGTCATCATGAAATTTTTCTTGTTTTCTGACTGCAACTTGAGCTGAGAATTTAAAGCCCTAAGCTTGTTTTTCACTTTCTACAACCTCTCCAATGCAGTGAAATGAAGTCCATTCACTGAGAGCCCTTATAGTCAACACTTACTGTAATTATAGTTAAATGCAGCAGCCACTTGTTTCCCTTAAAGCCCTTCCTTCAAAAGGCACTCCATCCTAAACAACCATAATGATAATTTTAAAAACTTTTTCATTGAGGAATAATAGATATGTAATAAGGTGGGGGCATTTGGGTGGCTCAGTTGGTTAAGCATCTGACTCTTGATCTCAGCTCAGACCTTTGATCTCTGGCTCTGTGCTGGGCTCCATCCTGGGCATGGAACATTATTTATTTATTTTTTAAATTTTTTAGATTTTATTTATTTATTTGACAAAGAGAAAGAGAATACAAGCTGGTGGAGCAGGAGGAAGAGGTCAAGAGAGAGCAGGCTTCCCACAGAGCAGGGAGCCTGCTGGGGGGCTCAATTTTAGGACCCTGGGATCATGACCTGAGCCAAAGGCAGCTGCTTAACTGACTGAGCCACCCAGGCTCCTGTGGAGCATACTTTTAAAAAATATAATACGGTATGCAAATCCCAAGTGTTTAGCTCAATGAGCGTTTACCTATCTATACTCCGTATAAGTACCACTCAGGTAAAGAGATAGAACGTTTTCATCATTGCCTGAAGACTCCTTTATGGTTTCTTAGTCAATAATTCCTGCAAAGGTAATTATTATTCTGATATTTTTACTATAGTTTGCCTATTTTTAAATTTCATATAGATGGAATTATACAGTACATGTTCTTTTGTATCTTCTTTTGTTCAATATATCCATGAATGTTATTCATGTTTCCTTTGTCTGTAATTTATTTTTCATGGTTACATAATATTCCATTGCATTAATATATAAACATTTATTTAATCTTACTATTGTTGATATATATTTGTATTGTTTTTAGTTTTTTACTATTACAAATAAACAAATGAACATTCTTATTTTTTTAATTGACCTCAATGAAGTATAACTTACATCCAATAAAATGAGCCAATTTTAAGTGTAGAGTTCAATGAGTTGTGACAATGTATACACCCATGTAACTACTACCACAATGAAGATATGGATTTTTTCATTAGACCAAGAAGTTTCCTTGTGCTGCTTTGTAATCAGTCCCTACTACTCATTGCCCCAGAAAACTATCATTCTGCTTTCTATTCCTATAGATTAGTTTTCCTTTTTCTGGATTTTCATATAAATGAAATAATGTAGCATGTATTCTTTTATGTCTTCCTTCTTTCATTTATTATAATATTTTTGAAACTCATCAATGTTATTGTGTGTATCGGTAGCTCATTTCCTTTTTTTATTTTTAGTTTTTAATTCTATTTTATTTTATCAGTGTTCCAAGATTCATTGTTTTTGCACCACAGCCAATGCTCCATGCAATACGTACCCTTCTTAATACCCACCGCCAGGCTTACCTAACAGTTCATTTCTTTTTATTGCTGAGTAATATTCCATTGTATGGATATACTACAGTGTGTTTATCCCTAAGTTGATGGACACTTGGGTTGTTTCTAGTTCAGAGTTGTTATGAATTAGACTGCTAAGAGCATTTGCATATAAGGATTTGAATACACATATATTTCCAATTTTTCAAATTTTATTTCATTTTTTCTTGGTAAATACCTAGGAGTGGAATTGCTGGTTGCTGGGTCATATGGTAAATATATGTTTAACTTATTAAGAAACTGTCAAAATGTTTTCCAAAGTGGTTATTCCATTCCTATCAGCAGCACGTGAGAATTCTACTTGTTCCGTATCTTTGCCAATACTTGTCATTGTCAGTCTTATTTTTTTTTTTAATTTCAGTATGGTTAACATATAGTGTTCTATTAGTTTCAGGTGTACAATAGAATAATTCGACAATTCTGTACATTACTCAGTGCTCATCATAAGTGATTCTTAATCTCCTCTACCTATATCCTCCCATCCCCCTCATCCCCTTCCTCTCTGGTAACCATTAGTTTGTTCTCTATAGATAAGAGTCTGTTTTTTGGTTTCTCTCTCTCTTTCTTTCTTTCTTTGTTCATTTGTTTTGTTTCTTAAATCCCACATATGAGTGAGACCATATGGTACTTGTCTTTCTGTGACTGGCTTAATTCACTGAGCATTAAACCCTCTAGATCCATCCATGTTGTTGGAGCAATATTCAAGGAGGATTGCCTGAAGGATGGACAGACATTTCAGATTTTATAAAATATATTCCTTACTTAAACCAAGCTGGCAAGGATCTGAGAACCTAGACTGCAATGTGTCGGCTCCTTTAAGAATTGTTTTTTCGGGGCTGCCTGGGTGGCTCAGTCTGTTAAGCAGCCGATTCTTGAATTTGGCTCAGGTCATGATTTCAGGGTCATGAGATCAAGCTTCGTGCAGGGCTCCACACTGGGTGTGTGGTTAAGATTCTGTCTCTCCCTCTGCTGCATTCTCTCTCTTTCAAAAAAAAATGTGTTTTTTCTGAATTGTAGTCTTATGTGGTGTCATTTGCCTATATTTAAGGCATTTATAAGAAAGGGTCCTAAGAAAGTATTTTATTTCTTATAAGGCCATCATAATGGATGTTCCCCTCATTGCATAGGGCCCCTTAAATGAGTACTTCCAAGAGAAACTCCCAACTGTACTTTGAACCCCAAATTTCTGTATGGCTTCTTTTTCTTTTTGGAGAGGGAGAGGGAGGAGGGAAAGAGAGAGAGAGATTGAGAATCTCAAGCAGGCTCTACACTTGGTGCAGAGTTCAACGTGGGCCTCAGTCTCACAACCTTGAGATCATGACCTGAACTGAAATCAAGACTTAGACATTTAACTGACTGAGTCACCCAGGTGTTCCTGTACTTCTTCTTTTTTTTTTTTTTTTTAAAAAGATTTAATTCAATTCCAGTTAGTTAACATACAGTATAATATTATTTTCAGGCATAGAATTAAGTAATTCAACACCTATATACAACATCTGCTGTTATTAAAACAAGTATCCTCCTTAATCCTCTTTACCTATTTAACCCATCCCCCCACCTACTTTCCCTCTGGTAACATCAGTTTGTTTTCTATAATTAAGAGTCTGGGGGTGCCTGGGTGTTGTACAATCACTGAGTTCTACTCCAGAAACCAATATTGCCCTGTATGTTAATTAAAATTTAAATTAAAATTTTTAAAAAAGTTTGTTTCTTGGTTTTTCTCTTTTCCTCCATGTTCATTTGTTTTGTTTCTTAAATTCCACATATGAGTGAAATCATATGGTATTTGTCTTTCTCTGACTGACTTATTTCGCTCAGCATTATACTCTCTAGCTCCATCCACGTCATAGCAAGTGGCAAGATTTCATTCTTCTTTTTTATGTCTGAGTGATACCTAATAATAAATCTCTCTCTGTCTCTCTCTCTCATATATATATATGTATATATATATATATATGATATGTGAGATATATATATATCTCACATATTCTTATCCATTCATCAATTGATGGACATCTGGGCTCTTTCCATAATTTGGCTATTGTTGATAATGGTGCTATAAATATCGGGGTGCATGTATCACTTTGAATTAGTATCTTTGTATTCTTTGGGTAAATACCTACCAGTGCAATTGCTGGATGGTAGGGCAGTTCTATTTTTATCTTTTTGAGGAAACTCCACACTGTTTTTCAGAGTGGCTATATCAGACCTACCTCAGGAAGTAATAAAAATACCGAATAACCTAACCTTACATTTAAAGAAGCTAGTAAAAGAACAACAAGTGAAGCTTAAATCCAGCAGAAGAAGGAAAATAATACAGATGAAAGCAGAAATAGATGATATCAAAACTGAAAAAAACAATAGAATAGATCAATGAAACCAGGAGCTGGTTCTTTGAAAAAATTAATAAAATTGATAAACCCCTAGCCAGACTTGCCAAAAAGAGAAAGGACCCAAATAAATAATGTCACAAATGAGAGAGGAGAACTAACAACTAACACCACAGAAATACAAGGAATCATAAGAGATTATTATGAAAAACTATATGCCAACAAACTGGACAATCTAGAAAAAATGGATAAATTCCTAGAAACATATACACTATCAGATCTGAAATAGGGAGACATAGAAAACTTGAACAGACTGATAACCAGCAAAGAAATTGAATCAGTAATAAAAAAGTCTCCCCAAAACCAAAAAGTGCAGGGCTAGATAGCTTCACAGGGGAATTCTACCAAAATTTTAAAGAAGAGTCAATACCTATTCTTCTCAAACTATTCAAAAAAAGAAGGAAGGAAGAAAGGGAAGGAGGGAGGGGGAGAGAGAGAGAGAGAGAGAAAGAAAAGAAGGAAGGAAAGAAAGAACGAATGAACAAAAGAAAGAAATCGAAAACAAATCCATTCTGAGGCCAGCATTGCCCTGATACCACAACCAGATTAAAACACCATTAAAAAAAAAAGAACTACAGGCCAATATCTGTGATGAACATGGATGCAAAAATTTTCAGTGAAATACTAGCAAATTGAATCCAACTTAAAAAATCATTCACCACTTAAAAAAATCATTCACCACTCAAGTGGGACTTATTCCTGGGCTGCCAGGGTGATTCAATACCTGTACTTCCTCTCCCAGTTTACATTTATCTCACATACATTGTCAATAGAGTATTTAGTTATGTTTCCCTTTTCACATTCACTGCTAGGAAGCTTAGATTCAAACTTGTTGATGACCCAGAACAAATATTTAGTCATTATAGTATACATCTGGGGCTTCATTTAGTATCCTCTCATTTTTTTTCTTCTCTCATCCTACTTTTTTTTTTTTTTTTAGATTTATTTATTTATTTATTTATTTTTTATAATTTTTATTTTTTATAAACAAATTTTTATCCCCAGGGGTACATGTCTGTGAATCGCCAGGTTTACATACTTCACAGCACTAACCATAGCACATACCCTCCCCAACCCAATGTCCATTACCCCACCCCCCTTTCCCGACCCCCTCCCCCCCGCAACCCTCAGTTTGTTTTGTGAGATTAAGAGTCACTTTTTAATCTATCTATGTTCTTTCGTTGCATTTTATCTAATTAGTAAGCATCCTTAAATCTTTTCTGGAACATGGGGATACAGATAAATATTAAGTTCATAAAAATGTATTTTTTTAAAGATTTTATTTATTTGTCAGAGAGAGAGAGAGAACAATCAGGGGGAGCAGCAGAGGGAGAGGGAAAAGCAGGCTCCCTGCTGAGCAAGGACCCTGATGGGGTACTTGATCCCAGAACCCTGGGATCATGACCTGAGCCAAAAGCAGATGCTTAACTGACTGAGCCACCCAGGCACCCCACAAATATATTTCAATAAAGCTTGTATCTATTTTTACAAATCCATTTGGTATCCTGGCTTACTTGTACCCTTTCAAATACCATTCTTAGAAATACTTTTAGATATCAACTTTTCTTGTGTTAAGTAGCAGCATAAGAAAGTGGTAAGCTTCCTATTCCCAACACCTCTTTTCTATAAGTCACCAGCAAAGAAAGTAAGGAAAAACAGTCTTAAGTGCCCATTCATGAATGAGAAAGAGATTTAAAGACAAGATGTGCATTGTAAAATACAGTGAAATGATAAGATGTAGCCTACAGGCTGGTACCACTCTGTGACAAAGAAAGGTACAGCAACTGAGAATAGTATCTAGACAATTTTATAACAACTTGAGAAAGTAGCTGATAATAAATCAGATTTGAATCCAATAATCAAAAAATGTGGACTGGGGCAGCTGGGTGGTTCAGTTGAGAGTCTGACTTTGGCTCAGGTCGTGATCTCAGGGTTCTGGGACTGGGCCCCGTTCCCAGCTACGCAATCAGGGGGAAGTCTGCTTATCCCCTCTCCCTCTACCCACCCTCCCCATTTGTGCTCTCTCTGTCTCTCTCTCTCAAATAAATAAATGAAATCTTTAAAAAAATGTGGATTATATTTAGTGTCAATCCACACTGGATTAGCAATTAAAAACAGCATCATTATACCAAACTACAACCTAAAAACTGGCCCTTCACAAAAAAATAGTTTGAGAAGCATTGCTTTAAGGGTCTTATCTTACCTTCCCATGGTCACAATCCAGGAAGAGTTGAGCAAACATTTGCCTCCGCATGTCCGTTTTTATGACCTCCCGGAATTCATCTGCACAATGACAAAGGTGCTTAAGGAGTTTCTCAAACATTTCACTTTTAAAGTCTGCAATGTGTGAAGAGAGGTACTGCAGAGAAAAAGAGGATAAATGAGTTGATTTAAAATAGGTTCTTTACTTGGATTTTTGCAAGGATTCAGTCAATGTACATCAAATTTTTGGCTACATTTTTTTCCATATCATTTGCTTGTCACATAGATAAAAGCATTTTCATGTTAGTACTACTCTACAGCTGTGCTGCAGAGAGGTGACCAATGCAATCCCCAAAACCACACACCAGTGAGGCTATTTTTGGAGCAATTCGCCTCTGGATCACATCAGCATTTATATAGGGCAGACTTTTCACCTAACAGTATGAACTAGCAGCAGTTATAAAACGTTGCCTGTACATTAATAGTTCTAAAAATTGAATATAGTTTTCCTTTTGATGTATGGCATATAAGACCATGCTTTTTCCAAGACTAGCTATGTTTAATGATTGGAGTATAAGAAATGGGGATTGTGGGTGGTTTTTCTGTCTTCTAATATTATAATAAGGTATCCTTTGTCAATTTTTAAAATTATTTTGGAAGTGTAGAGTCTGAAAACATCTATGCTTGTGGGCCATTTCTCTTGATCCCTGTTAAATAGATTCCCAGAAGTGGGACTACTAGACAAGAAGGTAAAGGCATCTGTATTTTTGAAAGGTTTGGACATCAGGTTTGTGCCCTTTTGTGTTTCCATCACTAATGAATGAGTGGTTATTTCTCTTCAGCCTCACCACCAGTGCATATTGCCTTCTGGATTTTTGCTCATTTGATGGGTCAGGAACACTACATTCTTGATCTATACCTGACTATAATATCTTGTGTTACATATGTGGATCTAGCACTGAAAAAATTTCTGAGTGAACTCTTCTTGAAATGTTGGCACAACTCATAAGTCAATGATTTCCTCCTCTGTTCCAACCAAGCACAGTGGTAGCCACATTTGTACTGGTAGTCCAATATGGATTGAATTACTCTACTTCCATAGCCATAAACGATTGGACCAGGGGATGATCCTTAACCTAAACAAAGCCATTCAGGTTCTCTTCGCTAGGATTTGGGAATTAGAACTGGAAAATGGTCAGCTGTCCTCTGAGAGGGGCTGGACCTATAATGTAAACTTAAGAGTTGTCTGGTGGCCAGATACCTCCAGGTGAACTAAGGATGTAGGAAAAGTCAGTACCTAGAGACAGATGAAACAGAAAGCAGAGAAAAGAGTCTTGATGTTTTTCAAGTCCCTGTTCTAATCTCCTCCAGAAGTCAGACCATAATCTTGCCCTTGGACTCCATACATTTCATTTTCAACAACACTAACTCAGGTTGGCTTCCATTTCTTGCAGTTAAAGGATACTAACTAATATAGTTTGTTTAAAATGGGTGACCCTGGTGGTGGATATTAAGGAGGGCACATATTGCATGGAGCACTGGGTTTTGTACATAAACAATGAATCTTGGAACACTGCATCAAAAACTAACGGTGTATTTTATGGTGACTAACATAACACAATAAAAAAATGAACATTTTGTGGGCATATTTTATTGACATAATTTTTGAAATGAAGGAGATAGTGGATATTTCACTTCCTCATTAAAATCATCTAGGCAAATTTAGAAATGTGTTATATAAGAGATACATTAGGTTTGAATCCATGCTAATGAATCATAAATCATTATTAAACTGGCTTAGATATCAAAAGGAAATTTTAAAGCAGAGTAAGAAAACTTTTCTAAATATTTAGTTTCTTTTGTGGCTGAAACCTAATTATCATTATTTTTGATGGATCGATGAGTACAGTTAAGTTTTTATGTGTTACCCTGGGATGCAGAAAAGTGTAATGTTTAAGAACTCACATTTTGCTTCATCAAAATCCCAATGGCATTTCTCACAGAACTAGAACAAAGAGGGGCGCCTGGGTGGCTCAGTCGGTTAAGTGGCTGCCTTTGGCTTGGGTCATGATCAAGCCCCACAACAGGTTGCCTGATAATGGGGAAGCTGCTTCTCCCTCTCCCACTCCCCTGCTTGTGTCCCCTCTCTCACCATGTCTCTCTCTCTCTCTCTGTCAAATAAATAAAATCTTAAAAACACAACTGGGGGCATCACGTTGCCTGATTTTAAGTATTACTAGAAAGATGTGATCACCAAGACTGCATGGTACTGGCACAAAAATAAGACACCATGGGCCAATGGAACAGAGTAGAGAGCCCAGATATGGACCCTCAACTCAGTGGTCAAATAATCTTCGACAAAGCAGGAAAAAATATTCAGTGGAAAAAAGACAGTCTCTTCAATAAATGGTGTTGGGAAAATTGAACTGCTAGGTGTAGAAGAAGGAAACTCAACCATTCTCCTGCACCATACACAAAGATAAGCTCGAAATGGATAAAAGACTTCAGCATGAGACAGGAATCCATCAGAATCCTAGAGAAGAATATAGGCAGTAACCTCTTCGACATTGTCCACAGCAACTTCTATCAAGATGTGTCTCCAAGGGCAAAGGAAACAAAAGGGATAAAGAATTTTTGGGACTGCGTCAATATCAAAAGCTTCTGCACTGAAAAGGAAACAGTCAAGAAAACAAAGAGGCAACCCACAGGATGAGAGAAGATATTCGCAAATGATAATACAGACAAAGGGCTGATATCCAGGATCTATAAAGAACTCCTCAAACTCAACACACACAAAATGGATAATCATATAAAAAATGGACAGAAGATATGAACAGACACTTCTCCAAAGAAGACATACAAATGGATAACAGACACATGAAAAAATGTTATCATCAACAGCAATCAGGGAGATTCAAATCAAAACCACATTGAGATACCACCTTACACCAGATAGAATGGCCAAAATTAACAAGACAATAAACAACGTATGCTGGAGAGGATGTGGAGAAAGGGGAACCCCCTTACACTGTTGGTGGGAATGAAAGTTGGTGCAACCACTTTGGAAAACAGTGTGGAGATTCCTTAAGAAATTAAAAATAGGGCTTCCCTATGACCCTGCAATTGCACTACTAGGTATTTACCCCAAAGATACAGATGTAGTGAAAAGAAGGGCCGTCTGTACCCCAATATCGTAGCAGCAATGGCACAGTAGCCAAACTGTGGAAAGAACCAAGATGCCCTTTAACAGAAGAATGGATAAGGAAGAATTGGTCCATATACACTATGGAGTATTATGCCTCCATCAGAAAGGATGAATAGCCAACTTTTGTATCAACATGGACGGGACTGGAAGAGATTATGCTGAGTAAAATAAGTCAAGCAGAGAGAGTCAATTATCATATGGTTTCACTTATTTGTGGAGCATAAGAAATAACATGGAGGACATAGGGAGTTGGAGAGGAGAAGGGAGTGGGAGAAATTGGAGAGGGAGACAAACCATGAGAGACTATGGACTCTGAGAAATAATCTGAGAGTTTTGGAGGGGAGGGTGGTGGGAGGTTGGATGGGCCTGGTGGTGGTGTGTGGTATATAAACAATGAGTTCTGTTACACTGAAAAGAAATTTAAAGATTAAATAAAAATTAAAAAAAAAAAAGAACTAGAACAAAGAATCCCAAAATTTGTTCAGAACAACAGAAGACCCCAAATAACCAAAACAACCTTGAGAAAGTAGAACAGAGGAGATATCATGCTCCCTGATTTCAAGCTTTCCCAAAAGACTATAGTTAGCAAAATAGTATGGTATTGGCATAAACACAGACACATAGAAAAATGGAATAGAATAGAGACCCCTTAAATGAACCTATGTATATATGGTCAACTAATCTATGACAAAGGAGGCAAGAACATACAATTGGGAAAAGACAATGTCTTCAAAAATGGTGTTGGAAAACTGGACAGTTACATGCAAAAAAATGAAACCAAACCACTGTCTTATACCATATTAAAAAAACCAAATTCAAAATGGATTAAAGACTTGAGTATAAGACCTGAAACCATAAAACTTCTAGAAGAAGACATAGGCAGTAAGCTCTTTGATATTTGTCTTAATAATATTTTTTGACCATTTTCCTGATGCAAGGGCAACAAAAGCTAAAATAAACAAATACAATTACATCAAACTAAAAAACTTCTGTGCTATCAACAAAACAAAAAGGCAGCCTACTGAGTGGGAGAAGTATTTGCAAATCATACATCCAATCAGGGGTTAATACCCAAACTATATAATATAAAGAACTTATACAACCTAATATTTTTTAAAAACCTGATTTTAAAAATGGGTAGAAGCTTGAACAGAATTTTTTCCAAAGAAGGCATACTGATGGCATGGCCAACACACACATGAAAAGATACTCAACATCACTAATCATCAGGGAATTGCACATTAAAACCACAATAAGATCACCTCACCCCAGTCAGACTGGCTATTTTCAAAAAGAAAAAAACAAGTGTTGGTGAGGTTGGTGCCCTTGCCTTTTTTTTTTTAAATTTCTTTTCAGCGTAACAGTATTCATTGTTTTTGCACCACACCCAGTGCTCCATGAAGGCAAGTGTGCAAATAAGGGCGTCAGTCAAGAGTCTAATGGAATAAAGCATTGTGAGATGATGATGGCTTAGCACAGAGAACAGGTGATGAGAAGACACCAGATTCTAAACATTTCTGAAAGGTGGAGGAAAAACAAAAACAAAAAACAAAATCATCACATTTTGGAGCCTATCTGAGTTCAAATCCCAGTTCCCATACTCACTGGCTGAGTAATCTTGGCTGAGTCACTGAACTTTCCAGTTTCTTCATTTGTGAAATGTGCATTACAGAAGCTATCTCACTGGGTCATGAATAGGATCCTGGTATTTACAGAGTACAGGTATTTCATGTAATAAGTTCTTTGTAGCCATTGCTCTTGCTCCCTTTTGAGCTAGGTAAGAAATTGACCAAGAAAGTTTTTTCTATAGAATGAAAGTCCTCTCAGCTGACAAACCTATTTAGAAGGAAAAACCCAATGAGATCATTGATTCTCAAATGTTGTACCTTGACCACATCCCCAGAGAGCTTGTTGGAAGCTCTGAGAGCATCATTTGAGAGCTTCTTAGAAATGTAAAATTAGGGGTGCCTGGGTGGTTCAGTGGGTTAAAGCCTCTGCCTTCGGCTCAAGTCATGATCCCAGGGTTCTGGGGTCGAGCCCCGCATTGGGCTCTCTGCTCAGCAGGGAGCCTGCTTCCCTTCCTGCCTCTCTGCCTGTTTGTGATCTCTGTCTTTCAAATAAATAAATAAAATCTTTAAAAAAAAGAGTAAAAGAAAAAAAGAAATGTAAATTTAGTATAAACATATGGGTGCGTATATCCCTTTGAATTAGTATTCTTGTATTCTTTGGATAAATACCCAGTGGTACAATTGCTGGATAAGGTTGTTCTATTTTTAACCTTTTGAGGAACATCCACACTGGCTATACCAGTTTGCATTCCCACCAACAGTGCACGAGTGTTCCTTTTATAGCAGCATTATTTACAATAGCCAAGATATGGAAGCAACCCAAGTGTCCATCAAAAGAAGATGTGGTACATATATAATAGAATATTACTCGGCCATAAAAAAGAAAATCTTGCCCTTTGCAATGACATGAATGGAGTTGTAGAGTATAAGGTTAAGTGAAATAAACCAGTCAGAGAAAGACAAATACCATATGATTTCACTCATATGTGGAATTTAGGAAACAAAACAAACAAGCAAAGGGGAAAAAAAATAAGAGAGAGAAACAAATCAATAAACAGACTCTTAATTATAGAGAACAAACTGGTGGTTACACAGAGGGGAGGTGGGGAGGTTGTAATAGGTGATGGGGATTAAAGAGGGCACTTGTGATGAGCACAGGGTGATGTATGGAAGTGTTGAATATCTGAAACTAATATCACACTATATGCTAACTATTGGAAATAAAATAAAAACTTTTTTTTTTTTGAGAGAGAGGGAGAGAGAGAGAGAGAATGCGTGAGTGCGGGGAGGGGCAGAAGGAGAGGGAGAGAGAGAAAATCTTAAGGCGGTTCTTCAGCATGGAGCCTGATGGGGGGCTTAATCTCATGACCCTGAGATCATGCACTGAGCCAAAATCAAGAGTCAGACACTTAACAGATTGAGCCACCCAGGTGCCCCAAGTTAAAAACTTGAAAGAAAGAAAGAAAGAAAGAAAGACAGAAAGAAAGAAAGAAAGAAAGAAAGAAAGAAAGAAAGAAAGAAAGAAAGAAAGAAAGAAAGAAAGAAAAAAAGAGGGAAAGACCACAGTCTTTTGGGTGGCTATTAAACCAAAATGTGTATAAAAAGAAAAAAACATTTTGGGGGGAAATTGGAGGGGGAGACGAACTATGAGAGACTGTGGACTCTGAGGAACTAACTGAAGGTTTTGGAGGGGAGGGGGGTGGGGGGTTGGGTGAGCCTCGTCGTGGGTATTGTGGAGGGCATATATTGCATGGAGCACTGTGTGTGGTGCATAAACAATGAATTCTGGAACACTGAAAAGAAATTAAAAAAATAAATATTTTTTTTTAAAAAGGAAAAGAAATATAAAATTTGGGTGCCCTACTCCAGACCTACTGAATCAGAAGTTCTGGAGTGGGACTGAGAATCTGTTTTTTCTAAAAAGCCCTCTGGAAGCAAAATACACTTCTAGCTCTTAACCAGGCTCCTTCCAGTCACAAGTGTGCAGAGTCAGAACAGAAAAAATATGAGATGTCATGTGATCAGACCAGTTGCCTCCCGGATTCTTGGAAAAGGGAAATAATCTTTCTTTTTCCCTCTTAAGAAAGAGATGGCGGAGGGGCGGGTTGTGTGTGCGGAGACAAACCATAAGAGACTCTTAATCTCACGAAACAAACTGAGTGTTGCTAGGGGGTGTGGGAGGAGGGACAGGGTGGCTGGGTGATGGACATTGGGGAGGCTATGTGCTATGGTGAATGCTGTGAAATGTGTAAGCCTGTTGATTCACAGACCTGTACCCCTGGGGCAAATAATACATTATATGTTAATAGTAATAAAAAAAGAGATCCCAGCATATTTCCACTGTTATTCTTTCCTTATATCCCAACACTCAGAACTCTTGTGACGTTAGCTAGTGGGGGCATGTGGTTGTGGAAACCATGTATGGAAATTCAAGTAGGCCCCAGCCAAGGGGACAGGCAGACTTGGCTCTTTTTCCTCCAAATTTTATACATGGTAACTAGAAATAAATCCACCCTGGAGTCAATAAATAAATAAATAAATAAACCCTCTGGGTTATTCTTATGTTCACTAAAGGTTGAGAACCACTGAAATAGATGACATGGGACAACTGTTCTTAATTGTTCCAGAATCCTAAGATCCTGTTGTTTAATCCTAAATACATGAATTAAGCTTTGGGGAGTTGACCACAAGGCCATTTGAGTTTTCCGATTGTGGTAATCCTATTAAACCAAGGATTAGTTTAACTGTTTCTCCAAGAGTCACTTCAACGTTCTGGATTTAGAGCCTATGGGTTTTCTGAATGAGTGTGTTCTGTAAGCGTGGGCGATAGGACATAAAGACTACCAGTTGCCAACCAACTACAGATCAAATTCCAAATGGAACAGTAATAGAAGTTTGCTGGTGTCTCTTGTAAAAACAGAGAAAGTGAAAATACAGGGCCTTTGTGTTTTCCTATCCTCCCATGGAATAAATCAATTAATATCCACCAATCCTGAAATTATTGCTTAGATTAATTTAAGAATATAATGAACTATGAGTATCCTTCCACTTAATAACTCTGTGAACTGCTAACCATTTGAATTGTACTTAATCAAGCTATCTCCATGGGCTGGGTCCCACTGTGATGAATTCTGGGCTGTTCCTTTCTGACTTGAAAACCAAAATTTTGAGGCTGGTATTTACTGTTAAGTTTTACAGTTCTGAGCCATTGGGATTCACACTTATTTAATTGTAAACATACTGGAGAGTTGACGAAGTAGGTAGTATAAAAGCAATAGAAAGAAACTGTATTTGGAAATTAACTATTTTAGGCATTAACTTCCAAACTGCATTGGTAAGTCCTGATAGTAAATAACATTTTCAGAAATGCCTGCAAACAAAGTTTATAGAATATTGAAATACACAGATTATACTGGCTATCCATCATTGAAGAAGTGTGTTCGTACGGCATTTGGTCAGAAAATTAAATTTCTAGTCTCAGGGAACTTTTAAAAATAATTAATGCTAATTATATACTCAACAAAGCAGAAATATACATATATTTATTTTATATATATATATAAAAGTATTTTGATTTTTAAAAATCAGAACTATTTGCTTAACAAATGAATTGAACAAAGGCCTTACTCAATATCCAATAATAATAAAGGGACAGATTGAAACACATGATTTTTCCCCTACTGGTGAAAGGTAGTTTAGGCAATGTTCTGGTTCAGGTTGTGTCCCTCCAAAGTTCATACGTTGAAGGCCTAACCCCTAGTACCCCAGAATGTGACTGTATTTGGGGATAGGATCTTTGTCTTTTATTTTTTATTATTTTTTTTTTTAAGATTTTATTTATTTATTTGAGAGAGAGACAGTGAGAGAGAGCATGAGAGGTGAGAAGGTCAGAGGGAGAAGCAGACTCCCCGTGGAGCTGGGGGCCCGATGCGGGACTCGATTCTGGGACAGAATGAGAGAGCGAGCAAGAGAGTGTGCATGAGCAGGGAAGAGTAGCAGAGGCAGAGGGACGAGCAGACTCCCCGCTGAGTAGGGAGCCTGACTTAGGGCTCCATCCCAGGACCCCAGTATCATAACTTGAGCCAAAGGCAGACACTTAACTGACTGAGCCACCCAGGTGCCCTTCAGATAAGATCTTTAAAGAGGTAATTAAATTAAAATGAGCTCATTAGGGTGGGTCATTAGCTAATACGACCAGTGTTCTAATAAGAAGGGGAAATTTGGACACAGACATGTGCAGAGGAAAGACCATGTGAAGGAACAGGGAAAAGATGACCACCTACAAGCCAAGGAGAGGGGCCCTCAGAAGAAACCAACCCTGCCAATACCTTGTCTTGGACTTCTAGTCTCCAGACTGTGAGAAATTAAGTTAAGGTTTAAGTCACCCAGGACTTTGTTATGGTACCCCTAGAAAACTGACAATTCGGACTTGCTGATCGGTAAACTCCTTTCTGTATTTCTTATGGTTGAAGACTACCTATGAAGGTACACACCTTGGAGGATAGTTTACCATGGACTGTCCCATTTCCCTGGTTTAGAATTCGCTCATTTCACCCCAAGGCTTTCTCAGGCAGTGTTTACAGTACATTGCTGCTTCTACCTACACCTCCCCTAAAGTCATCATTCTTCCTTCTTCTGTCCTCCCCTGCCATAGCTCAAAGCACAGGAGAAACAAAATAAGCAGAACAAAACAGCAAAAATCACAAAATGCAAATCACAAATAACAGAATAGAGAGCCCCTTGGATACATTCCATTTCGGGGAAATGCACAGCCTGGGTTGAGCAGAATACATTACAGGAAAGCCACAATCTTTGAGTAATTTGATGACGCCTCTCCATTTAAAATGTCAACTTTGAGCTACATCAGTTTGAAGGCCTCAGAATGTGTGACTGGTATAAACAACTGAGCATGAGAGAGTGACTATCTTGAAGCTGACCAGTGTGGAGCAAGAACGGACCCAGTCCCAGAGAAGAGAATTCAGGCAGAGACATGGCCCTTATTAATCCATGCACTGGTTCCTTAGTGTCACAGAATCCAAAGTTAATATCTGAATCCCACCAAATAGTATTTCTAGTTTTTGCATATAATTATTCCTTTTTTAAAAATTTGACACAGAGAGGGAGCACACAGCAGAGGAAGAGGGAGAAGCTGACTCCCAGCCGAGCAAGGAGCCCGATGTGGGAACTCAATCCCAGGACCCTGGGATCATAACCTGAGCCAAAAGCAGACACTTAACCAATGGAGCCACCCAGGCTCCCCTGCATATCATTATTCTTAATCCCATTAAATAATTCAGATGCAGACTTTAGACCGCTTTAAGCCCAGGCCTGCTGAAGGATGCTTCTGGGAAATTGACCCTTGGTCTACCCAGTCCCACAGTAAACAAGAAGGTGTTAGATTGCTTTCACTTGCCCCTGGTGAGCAGGTGGATGTGCGGCCTGCGTCTTCACGATGATCAGGTGGGGGATAAGATCAAAGCAAAACAAGTTCTTCAATGAGGGTGGCCACCTGCCTCAGGTTGCCTGGGACTATCCTAGTTTTAGCACTGAGAGTCCCATGTTCTAAGAAACCCCCGAGGTGCGGGCAAACCAGGATGGTTTGAAGATCTAAACCACTGATCCACGTCAATGGTCTAATTCCTGTGGAAAACTTTGGGGAACCTCTGTTTGGAAGCACGCTGTGTTGTATCCTGCTTTGTATATAACAGGACATCTCTGTGAATATTAAATCCTTTGCCTTAAGAGAAACTTTACAGCCTATAACTGTGTGTGAGGCATCCTTCCATTGTCCCATTGGACAACCACATATGGGACAAATAGTACGAAGTTCTAATTCTATAGTATGCATTCATCCCTTCTCAATCCACTTGTATTTATAGAATCACACGATAAAGACTTTTGTCTGTAATAGATAACTGGGAATGATGATGAACACAAATAACAATTTGAGTCAGGATTCTGATGCCTAGAGTGAGAAAAACCGAAAAGCAGGTTACGCTGCCCTAGAGAATAGTCCTTTAAAAGACTTCACTCTCCTTTGAGAAAGCCATACTTTGTTACTACTTTGGAGGCAAGAGTTTGGGGAGTTAACCTTGCAATTACACCAGGGGAGGAATATAACCCAGGCCAGAGCCATCTGATACTATCAACAGAAACAAAAGTATGACAACCTCTGGAGCCCCCAGAGGTAGGGAAAGAAGATCTGCAATGATGAGAGATCAGCCTCCCTCAGTCCCTCAGTCTGGAGTCTTTGGAATTTCTCCTCTGTCTGAGGCCATCTTTACCCTTCACTTCAGAAACTCTGGCCATACTAAAAGTCTTGCATGTAGTTATCACTAGTGGCAAACTAGTGGCTTAGAGATAAGAACATTACTTTCCCTGGTAGTGCATTATGATGCCTTCTCCAGATAGCATTTTCCACACAGAAATAGTCACTTGTGTTAAGAATTCCATTTCAGGCACATTCAAACCACAGACCCCTGGGACACCTGGGCGGCTCAGTTGGTTAAGTGCCCAACTGTTGATCTCAGGTCAGGTCTTTTTTTTTTTTTTTAAAGATTTATTTATTTATTTATTTATTTGAGAGAGAGAGAGAGAGAGAGAGAGGAAGAGAATGCACAAGCAGAGGGAGGGGCAGAGGGAGAGGGAAAAGCAGATTCCTCACAGGGCAGAGAGCCTGACACAGGGCTTGATCCTCCGACCCCAGGATCATGACCCAAGCCGAAGTCAGACACTTAGCCGACTGAGCCACCCAGGCACCCCTCAGCTCAGGTCTTGAACTCAGGATTGTGTGTTCAAGTCCTGCATTGGGCTCCACGATGGGTTGTGGAGCCTACTTTAAAAAAATAATACAAACATAAGATAAACCACAGACCTCAGCCACTATATAAAATATTGCTTCTATTTGGAAAATGGGTTCCAAGTTCAAAACAACCTACAGAAACTTTTTTTTTCCTTTGGAGAGGAGCACACAGCCATTTGTGGGACTGTCATTTTAAAAATTATGGGCATTTTAACAATTCCAAGTAACCTATAAAACACTTACGACTCTGGTACCATTAAATTGCTCCTTTGCTTATCCTAATATAATCCCAAGATGAAAGTAATCCCATACTTTTTCAGATGAAATATTATGTAGATTTTGACACCAAACTTCCTGAGTACAGATTTGCCCAGCTTCACTGATTATGACACCTTGTGCAAGTTACTTAACCAATTTACACCTTAAGTGTCTTCATTTATAAAAATAAGAATAAGGAGGGACGCCTGGGTGGCTCAGTTGGTTGAGCGGCTGCCTTCGGCTCAGGTCATGATCCCAGCGTCCTGGGATCAAGTCCCACATCGGGCTCCTTGCTCGGCAGGGAGCCTGCTTCTCCCTCTGCCTCTGCCTGCCACTCTGTCTGCCTGTGCTTGCTCGCTCTCTCTCCCTCTCTCTGACAAATAAATAAATTAAAAAAAAAATAAGAATAAGGATTGCTGAGAGCATTACCTGAGTTAATATATGAATAGCTTAGGATGATGCCTGGTCTAAAGGAAATGGTTTATAACTTTTAGACTTCTTTATCTAAAATGCAATAGAAAAAGAAGCTGGTTTTTCTTGATCTTAACTGAAGGTGTGAGTGAAAGTTTTTCTCACTTTCACATCATGAGTGCCAATAACTGAAAGAAACTGTAAAATGCCTTTGATTATAAGATATACCCTAACTTCAGAGAAGTTAAAATAAAATAATATTTCATCTTAGAATAGAAATAAGTTAGTATGCTTTAACTTAATTCTAAGTTAATGTGTGCATAATGCCCATGCAAAATAATTTGATTCAAATAATGAATAATGTAACTTCTTACTTCTATGAATTCCATTTTGTTCAACCTTGGTTCCATTGAGTCAGCAATATCCAATTTTTGGCAACATGCTTCTAATTATGGAATAAAAGGTATTTGCTGGTTAGTTTGGTTGTAATACATTCATATTTCATACTCTTAGCACTTTAGAAGAACATAAAATTATTTCTTAATTAACATCTATCTTAATATACATTAATATTTACAATAAAGCAAGTGATATGTAGTTGGGTAACATTCCAATTACTACACAATTATTACTTTTCCTGGCTTTTATTTGACCAAGCAACCCAAACCCTGAAATAGACAGGTCTACATTTTTAATGATCAGCTCGAGATAAAGCAAAAACAAATAGTATAAAAAAGACTACAAGAACAACTGTGTTGGTTTGTGCTAGCATTTACAGAAGCAGGTCCTAAAGCACAATACTTCTACAACTTTCTTTTTAAATATTTTGTCTTTAACGTTTGTTAAATGAACAATATACAAATATGTTCTTTTAGTAAAAGATGCAAATAGTACAAAAGCATAAGCAGCAAAACTTGAATATCTCCCTTTTACCCTGCTGCCCACCATCATTCTCACTTCCCCTTCCCCACCGCTGCCCCAGAAGGAACCACTGTCACCCATTTGTTGACACCCTTCCAGCAACCTTTCTAGGTATTTTTTCTTATAACATACATTTTTTGTTTTTCTACACATACATGTGAACATACTGATCCGCAACTTTTTTTTTTCACTTCTATCGCTCACCTTGTAGATCTTTTCCTATAGGTCTGGGAGCTCAGGGGGAAGGGTTGGGATGGGAATATAGACATACTGATGAGTCATCAGCTCAAGTCATGGGTTTAAATAAGAACCTAGGCAGTGTGTTTAATGTGTAAAATGATAGTAGATATAAAAAGAAAACTGAAAACATCTAAGGTACAAATAAAAGAAGAACCAAGAAACAAAAAAGCTAAGAGGCGATCAGTGATGGATGAAAAATCAAGAGAGAATGGTATCACAAAAGCCAACAAAAAAGGAGTTTCATAAATAACAGAATGATCAATAATGGTAAATATGGCAGTTAGTTCCAATAAAGATTTTTTTAAACCTCATTTTGATATGACAATTATGTAATCTTTATTGACCTTAACAAAAACCAAACACAAACTGTGTAAAGTTCATGATGAAAGCACTGGCTTCCTCTCCTACTTCTAAACCCAAATCTTCCTGCCTGTCATGGGCTGGTACATATAAGATTCTTTACTCACTCTTAGTTTTTGTACTGCTTATTATGAGATATCAGTTATTGTCATAAGAAGATTACATACACTTTAGTATAAGCTTATGCACTGGATGCTGTTATCCTCATCCCAGATCTCCCCCCAAGCTCTGGAAGATTATGCAAGCCACACTGGTTTCTAATGGCAACAGCTGTTATTAAGTGTATGTGTCTGTCCCCTGGCTGGACTTTAGGAATCTAAGGAAAGGAAAGATGCATTAGTCCTCTTTGCATCCTCTACCCCATCACAGTATCTGGAACTAGGTGAGGGTTTAATAAATGTTGAATGAATGAATGAATGAATGGTACAGGAAATCTGAGGTATTATAGGAGGTGAGAGGAGAAAAAAAAATCACTGTCAACTAGAATGGTTTGGAATTTCTCTAATTTTACCACAGTCTCAAATAGAGATCTCTTCCCTCACTCCTCTGTACTTTCATCAAAAAGTAAATAAATAAAAGAAGTTATCTCAAAGATTTTCTGAAAGAGGAGTCGACGTTGTGCTAACTATGAAGAATTCTAGATTTCGGATAGGCTGTGAACATGTGGGAGAAAGGGTTGTCAGCAAGGCCCAAATCATGTTTGGGGACCAATGATCAGGAAGATGGGAAGCATACTTTATTTTTTAAAAGTGAAAATAGATTTCTGACAATCTATTGTTATCGATGTAATGGTGGTCAAAAATCAAATGAAAAAAATCATTTGGATATAAATTATGTATAATCTCAGGACCTAAACTCTAGTGCTTTATTCTACAAGTTGGAATTTTTTTTAAGTTTATTTATTTTTTAAATAATCTCTACACCCAATGTGGGGCTCCAACTCAAACTGCCAAGATCAAGAATCACAAGCTCTTCCAACTGAACCAGCCAGATGCCCCTAAAAGTCAGAATTTTTTGCTTAATCTCATATGAGGAAACAATTCTGGAAATAAAAGCATCAAAATCTGTGGTTCTCTGTAGTTGTAGTACTACCTCCCTCTACCCCCAGTGAGCATGGTGGAAATTTGTAGTTAATTTGTAGTTTGAGTTTTTGTTGGCACAGTGATGGGGAGTAAGGGTAGGGTCAGAAATCCTGCAATTCCTGAGACACCTGGGGGGCTCAGTTGGTTGAGTGTCTGACTTTTGATTTTGCTCAGGTGATCTTGGGGTCCCAGGATGAAGCCCTGTGTTGGGTTCTATGCTCAGCGGGAAGTCTGCTTGAGGATTCTCTCCTTCTGCCTTTGCCCCTCCCCCGTTCTTGCATGCTCTCTTTCTTTCTCTCTCTCTCAAATAAATAGATATTCAAATAGGGGATAAACCTGCTTAGAATAAATTCAAGTCTAGAAACTATTTTACATATAAACACAAGTATATTTTTTATTGTTAGGTTTTCTAAGACTGTAACTACTATGAAAAGAGTGGATTGTACTTTGCTTCCTTCTGAAACTTTACCAAGAGTTGTCCACCATTTCAGAAAATTATGTAATGGGAGATAATGTCATAAGTTGTGTCTGAACTCTGATACAACAAACCTGTGCCAATCTGCATTTGTACCTCTCCTGTTTATGGGGGAATATATATATATATGTGTATACATATATACACATATATATATATTTCATTTTGTCCTTACTTCAAAATGTCAAATACAAAGAAAATGGTCAATTGGATATAATTTTACTTTTCTTATGTCTAAACTTTCATTATATGTAAGTACAAATGTCTGATACATTATGTCTCCTAGTGAGGTAATAACCAAACATTTATGTATTGAAATACAGTCCATATCAGTTTCTTATGTCTTTCCTTATATTTTTCCTTTATATCACAGTTAGGACATTATACCTCTCTTTTAAAAATTCTGTGTATGTATGTAATATTTTCTAGGAACTTGATGGGATGATAAAGGGATAATACAGAGTATTTACAATAAAATGGAGCACAAGACTAAAAGGATCAAAAATCACTGATTGCTTTTCTGTTTTTCTACATTCTCCATCTGGCAAGAGCAAAAGAAGCAAAGTACATGTATAAGAACTTTGAATAACATAAATGTCAATATTCACTCTTCATCTTAATCCAGCATCTGTCCCCTCCCCTCCCTCCACCCTTATAAAAGAGGGAAAAATAGAAATACTACAGAAATAGGCAAGTTTACCGAGATGGAAGTCTGGATTTTGAAAAAATTCATGAAGAACATTTTGAATCTGCAAATCAAAGAAAATAGACCATGTAATACATCTCAATTGCCATATATTTAGTGTTTTAGACTAAAAACCATCAAGTGGCTTTCTGTTTAAGTCTTGAGTAATCCTTCTAAGCCAGGGACAGAAATAGTTAACTATATAGTTATATAACTATAGCTAAATTAACATTTAGTTCATAGACTACTTCAAGGTAGAGCAAATGTTTTTTCCTATATATCTTCAATGATTCCCACTGAGAACATTCTATGTGGGAAGTAGTGATCTTATTTTGTCCTCTCCAAGGTCATAGTTTCTAGCAACCCTCAGACACGGCATCTTTGGCAACCAGCTTGGTAATCTAAAGAATCCTATATAATTCCTTGTTCTTCAGTTACTAAAAAGCAAAATTCCCGAGTTCTTCTTGGTCCATTTTTTATTTGAGGGGCCCCTGGCTAGCTCAGTTTGTAGAGCCTGCAACTCAATCTCCAAGTCGTGAGTAGAAGCCCCACCCTGGGGATAGAGCTTACTTTAAAAATGGTAGACTTGGTGTGCCTGGGTGGCTCCGTGGGTTAAATCCTCTGCCTTTGGCTCGGGTCATGATCCCAGGGTCCTGGGATTGAGCCCCATATTGGGCTCTCTGCTCAGCGGGGAACCTACTTCCCCGTCTGTCTCTCTGCCTGCCTCTCTGCCTACTTCTGATCTCTGTCTGTCAAATAAATAAAAATCTTAAAAAAAATTAAGAAGGTAGACTTGATTTTTTACTAGCAGCTTTAGGTTCATAGAAAAACTGAGCAGAAAGTACAGAGAGTTTCCATATAATCCCTGCCCGCCCCCCCACCATGCACACAGCTTCCCCACTATCAACGTTCCCTACCACAGTGGTACATTCATTACAATCAATGAACCTCCAATGAACCATCATTGCCCAAATTCTAGTTTATGTTAGGAATCACTCTTGATGTTGTACATTTTATGGGTTTTGGCAAATGTATCATGACTGTATCCATCATTATTGTACCATACAGAATTGTTTCATCACACTCAAAATCCTCTGTGTTCTGCCTATTCATCACTCCTTCTGCCTTCATTCCTTCATCACTGCTCTTTTCACTGTCTCCACAGTTTTAGCCTTTTCCAGAATGTCATAAAGTTGGAATCATACAGTATATAGCCTTTTCACATTGGCCCCTTTCACTTAATAATACACATTTAAAGTTCTTCTATGACTTTTCATGGCTTGATAGTTCATTTATTTTTATTTTATTATTATTTTTTAAGCTCATTTCTTTTTAGTGCTGAATAATATTCCATTGTTTGGATGTACCACAGTTTATTTATCCTTTCAACTACTGAGGGAAATCTTGGTGTTTCCAAGTTTTGGCAATTATGAAAAAAGCTACTCTAAACATCCACATTGGGTTTTTCTGTGGACATTAGTTTCCAGCTCCTTCAGCTAAATACCAATAAGCATGGTAGTTGGATCTTATAGTAAGAGTATGTTTGGTTTTATAAGAAACTTCAAACTGTCTTCCAAAGTGGTTATACCATTTTACGTCATCACCAACAATTCCCACCAGTGGCTGTGCATCTTGGTCAGCATTTGGTGTTGTCAAGTTTCCAGATTTTGACCATTCTGATAGGTGTGTGGTGGTATCTCATTGTTTTAATTTTCATTTCCTTGATGACAAATGTGTAGCATATTTTCATATGCTTATTTGCCATCTGTATGTCTTTGGTGAAGTATTCGGGTCTTTTGCCCATTTTTTAAAAAAAAGATTTTATTTATTTATTTATTTATTTGACAGAGAGAGTCAGGAAGAAAGAGAAAGAAAGTCCACAATCAAGGGGAGCTGCAAAGGAAGAGGGAGAAGCAGGCTTCCTTCTGAGCAGGGAGCCCGATGAGGGGCTCCATCCCAAGACCCTGAGATCATGTTAGAGTACAGTTGTTTTCTGAATCTAAAAGACACATGCTCTTAGTCTACAGAAGTGACTGGTTACCTACATACAAACAAACAAACAAACAAACGAAAACAAAGAAATAAATGAAAGCTATGTCTATCCATTATGAAGAATTTGGGAACATCAGCCAGAGTCAATATTTTAGAAATCTACCTAGAATCTTTTTCTTTTTTTTAATGCTCAAGAAAAAATTTAAGAAATTAACTCTCATGGACTAGACAGGTCAGGAGTCAGCAGCTTACCTCAGCAAGACTGAAAATTTAGACGTCCATTATTAGCACTCCACTCAATATTGCAGCAGTCATCCTCTTATCACCCACCCCACCTACCCTTCACAATATCCTCCTTTCTTACCACTGCCAGGGGAATCATTCCTTCGGGATCTACAATCCATTCATTGAACTGTTCCTGCAGAGCCTGCTTCCTTGTATTGGCCACCTGAACTTTGACTTCTGTTATGCATTGTCTTTGTTCTCGTTTCTGTTTAATCTTCTCCTTCATCTTGCTTATTCTAAAGGATGTTTAAATAAAAGACATATTGAGTTCAGGCATATTCACATTGTTCAAATGGCAGAAAAGAAGAATTCAGAGCCTCATTTAAAAACTTTGTTCCTTTCTTTAAAAAAAAAAATGAGAGAGGCCCCTGGATGGCTCAGTCAGTTAAACTTCTGACTCTTGATTTCAGCTCAGTTGGTGATCTCAGGGTCATGAGATCAGGCTTGCATGGGGCTGCATGATCAATGCGGAGTCTGCTTAAGATTCTCTCTTCCTCATCCCCTTCCCCTCTTGCTTTTGCTCTCTGTCAAATAAATAAATAAATCTTAAAAATAAAATAAAAAATAAAAAAAATAAACTTTGTTCCTGTCTTTACTCCATGAGATCTTCCTTTTTTTTTTTTAAAGGATTTTATTTATTTATTTGAGAGAGAAAGAGAGAGCAAGGGCACAGAGGGAGAGGGAGAGGGACAAGCAGACTCCCTGCTGAGCACAGAACCTGATTCCAACCTTGATCCCAAGACTCTAAGATCATGACCTGGACTGAAGGCAGACTCTTAACCGACTGAGCCACCCAGGCACCTGCCCCCACCCCCCATGAGATTTTTCTTAATTTAGGCTTGAAGTGACCCTTCCTCCTCCCAGCACTTACTGAATTTGGCTAAATCATAGGCTGTCTTCTAGTATTATTTGACTTTTTATAGAGGTGGACCTTATTTTACTAACAAAATACAATACGTAAGAAGTACTAAAAATAGCCCTAGAAGCTTCCACATATACCTAAAAGCAAAGCTGAATGCGCTAAGGCCTTGCAGTGGTGGGGCTCTCTCTTCTCAGGACACAGAAATCATCTGGAAAGATTCTAATTCTGAGTCTAGAATGGAAGCCTAGAAGCTGCATTTATAACCAGCATCTTAGGTGATTCTGATGGATGCCTTGGCTCAAACTTTTGATTTCTGTCTAGGAATATATATTTCCTTTAAACATCTAGAGTCAAACACTTTGACAGCCTCTAAGCATAATAGTTATCTGTATATTCAGATAGCGCTACATCACCCAGGTTGGAAGTGGAGAAAGTATCATGATTTTAATTGTTCCCATATTCATCATCCCTATTAGGACTTCAAAACCCCTGAACTGGTTTTGATTGAAACACCAATGACTCAGAATAACCAAAATAGCTGCTGGTTTCAAATACAATTTGTTTGAAGCAGGTCTTCATCTTTCAAAGAAAAAAGACTAAGGTGATCTCACAGATTTGGAAATGCAAAAGACTTTTCAGTAAGGACAAGCAAATTGGATACCTCTAATAATCCAAAAGAATCAGTCAAAATCTGTCATTTCTTTATTATGCCCATATAAGGCCTTCAAAATTCTCAAGGTAAACAGGTCTTCAAAAATAAACTTTGAAGATTGAAAATAAAAACATGGAAGTGGCTTAATAGTACAGAAGGACCTGTTTCTGAGCTGCTGGAAGATAAATTAGGATTTTAAAGGAAGTGCTAAGTTTCTCTGATGCAAATGAGAAGCAGCCAAATCTCCACCACTGATCTCAGTTCCACCAGTCTCTTCTCTGCTGGCTCTCCAGTCTGTCCACCACTTTTTCTCCTTCTGCTGCCTTACCTATCTCTTCCTCTCCTTCTCTCTCTGTCCTCCTTTTCCCTCTTCCTTCTCTCTGTACAGCATCCTCCCCAATTTCTAACTGCATTCTTAAAAAAAAAAAGATTTTATTTACTTCAGAGAGAGAGAGAGAGATCACAAGCAAGGCGGAAGAGTAGAGAGAGAAGCAGACTCCCCTCCGCCCCACCACAACTGCCAAGCAGGGAGCCCAGTGTGGGCTCAATCCCAGGATCCTGGGATCATGACCTGAGCCAAAGGCAGAGGCTTTAACCCACTGAGCCACCCAGGTGCCCCCACTATCTTCATTCTTGCATGACTTTCTATTCTTTGTACCTTTCTTCATTCAAACACTCAGTTACTCACTAAGTCAATTAGTTACTCATTCATTATGCAAACATTTCTTGGGTACCTGCTATGGATGTTGCCATTATAAAGCTTAGGGTCCAATGCAGAGCAAGAAAAGTAAACAATATTGCATAGTAAGTACTGGGTATCTCCAAATTCTCACATGTACCAATCAGTGAAATATAAAAATGGATCAAAAAACCTGGGTTTCTGTCATGTTTCCATCTGCCTAAAATACTTTTCTCCCTCTCTTTGTTTCACCAGATCCTCCACATCCTTTAGGTCTCTGCTCAGACATCATTTCCTCCCTCTCATTAAGAAACAAAGGCTAGTTTGTATTTCAGGGCCACGTACATGAGACTCCAAATATAATCCAAATGGATTTTAAGCTGATTATGTAACTCATTCAGGGAGCGAATAAAATTTCTCTTCTGTGGTCTGCATTATCTCATGAGGATATATATGTACATCAATCAACAGAACATGATAGCATCCGAAATTCTTTGCGTAATGTAGGGTAAACATAAACTACAAGCAGATCTAAGTATAAATCCATATTTAAAACATGGTAAAATGCAAAAATGGTCCCAAATTCTTTCCATTCCTGTGCACATGTTCATTTGTAGGCAATCTGATTTTGCAGCTTCTCCCATTGAGAGATAGAATCTATTTCTGCATCCTTTGTGTCTGGCTGTGGCCAACTGATTTGCTTTGGCTAATGGGTCATTAGCAAACATGATGCATGCAGAAAGTTGAAAAATTGTTTTATAAAAAACAATTATATCACAACAAAAGTGGGAAAAAAAGAAAAGAAAAAGAAAAATGTTTGAACATCGGAGCTAGCCCTATTTTGTTGACCTTAGAGTACCTTCCACCACCATGTTGGTGCTGGGCCTATGCTAGCCTTCTGGACGATGATCCAGTTACTGCCATTACTTTTGTAAACACCCAACATCTTGCTTCAGTGTATGAGTGAGTCCAATTGATATGATGTGGAGCAGAAATGAGCCATAAGCTCAGCCCAAAGTTATCAACCCACAAAATCATGAGCCAATAAATTATTATTGATTTAGGCCACCAAGTTTTGAGGCATTTTGTTGTGTAGCAAAAGCTAAATAAGAAAATCTTCCCCATCTTAATAAGTGTTTTTGAGATGTTTTAAAGAAAGGCACAGTATAAATCTAACTGGTTACAAAATAGATGTAGGAGCACTTGGGTGGCTCAGTCGGTTAAGCATCTGACTCTTGAATTGGGCTTAGGTCATGATCTCGGGGTTGTGAGATCAAGCCCCATGTTGGGATCCATGCTGGGCATGGAGCCTGCTTAATATTCTCTCTTCTTCTTCCTCTACCTGTCCCCCCCAACCCCTGCCAAAAAAAAATAGAAGTAAAAATTTTAGGATAACCCCCATCCTAGTTATGATAATCCAAATTCTATTCATTCATTCAAGCAGTACAAGGAATATCTTCCTCTTATAGCAGCTTTTGCCTTTATTTTATTAAAACTGAATGTTGTATTTCATCAAGAATCAGTTCTAACTAGCTTATGTGGGGAACTGACCATAAATTTTGAGTGACCCGAAGACTCTTTTCAGATTGCTGAATAACAGGATTTGTTTTAACCAATCATGTAAAAACCTATGGATTCATTCTGTCCTATATAGTGTGATAGTTTTCCATTGTTGTAAGTATCAACATTACAAATCTCTTTTTAAATTTTTTAAAAAACTTTTTAAAATTTCTGAATTTTCACTTTTTAAAACACTTTTTTTAAATTTGACGTGGATGGAACTAGAGGGTATCATGCTTAGTGAAATAAGTCAGTCAGAGAAAGACAACTATCATATGATATCCCTGATATGAGGAAGTGGAGATGCAACATGGAGGACTAGGGGGGCAGAAAAAGAAGAAAAGAAACAAGATGGGATTGGGAGGGAGACAAACCATAAGTGACTCTTAATTAAATTTAAAAGTTTTAAAACACTTTTTTAAATTTCTGAATTTTCCCCCTCTGCAAACTAGTCAGTGAATTCTTCATTGCTGTATATTGCCTTGCCTGGCAAGTTAATAAATTCAGTTTTTATTTGTTGGTTTTTAAGTTCTGGTGATCTTATTTTCAAAAAGCTAAACTGGACTTCTTGCCATTGCTGGAAGATGTCTATATTATTTCTGTGATGAGTATTCCTATAAAAATCCATATATGACATGTGTCTACTTAATTATTATACTTACTTAATTCTAACATTTTGTATATTCAACATGTATCTTATTAAGAAAAAATGTAAGTAACTGGTTAATCAATGATATTTGAACAGATTACACCTATTTAGAATTTTATAAAGTGATGAAAAATATTTATCATAGCTTCCCCATTAAATACTGATAGTTAATTCCAAAGACTTCAAAATTAAATGCTCAATTACCCCAAATTAAGACATATTTTATAAGAATCATATGTATCTAAAGACAAAAACAAAAAAGCAACACACACACACAAGAAAGCTTTCATCATGAAAGCAAAAACAGGATTAGAATAAGTTTTTTTTAAGTTTTTTTTTAATTTATTTGACACACAGAGAGAGATCACAAGTAGGCAGAGAGGCAGGCAGAGAGAGAGGGGAAAGCAGGCTCTTTGCCGAGCAGAGAGCCCGATGTGGGGCTCGATCCCAGGACCCAGGGATCATGACCTGAGCCGAAGGCAGAGGCTTAACCCACTGAGCCACCCAGGTGCCCCATGATTTAAATAAGTTCGTTAATTCATTTAACAAATATTTATTGAGCTTTACTTACATAAAGCAACAATGGATACTAAAGATGTGAAGATGAATATGGCTTATAGTTCCTGGCTTACATTATAGCAGGGGAAACAACCATGACAACTGTGATCAATGCAGTAAAGGAGAAACACAGGATGCAGTGAGAGAGCATATGAGAACAATATCACAGTGAAATGGTGTATGAGCTAAACTGGAAAGAATTGGTAACATAAAATGAAGAGTAAGAAGAAGAATGATACAGAAAGAATGACATATAAAACCCTGATATGGAAAGAAGCATAATATGTTTGAAAACTGAAAGTAATCCTATGTGCCTGGAGTATGGAATGTGAGAAGAAGAGAGGCAGCAGCCAGGTAAGTTAGGGACCAGTAGGTAATACAAGGAAAGTCTTATAGGCCTAGTTAGGGATTTTAGTCTTTATCCTAAGAGTAAATAGAGACCCTTGAAAGGTTCCACATTTGGGAAGAACATGATAAGATTAACTTTTTAAAAAAATACTCTTTGTAGAAAACCCAAAAAACCCACCAAAAAATTGCCAGAACTGACACAGGAATTCAGCAGTCACAGATATAAAATTGATGCACAGAAGTCTGTTGCATTTCTGTACACCAATAATGAAGCAGCAGAAAGAGAAATCAAGGAACTGACCCCATTTACAAGTGCACCCAAACAATAAGATACCCAGGAATAAACCTAGTCAAAGAGGTAAAAAGATCTCTACTCTGAAAACTATAGAATACTTATTAAAGAAATTGAAGAAGACACAAAGAAATGAAAAAATATTCCATGCTCATGGATGTCTACACTACCCAAAACAATCTACACATTCAATGCAATCTCTATCAAAATAATACCAGCATTTTTCACAGAGTTGGAACACACAATCCTAAAATTTGTATGGAACCATAAAAGACCCCCAAATAGCCAAAGGAATATTGGAAAAGAAAACCAAAGCGGAGGCATCACAATTCTGGACTTCAAATTATATTACAGAGCTGTAATCATCAAGATAGTATGGTAGTGGCACAAAAACAGACACATAGATCAACGGAACAGAATAGAGAACCCAGAAATGGACTCTCAACTCTATGGTCAACTAATCTTCAATAAAGTAGGAAAGGATATTCAATGGAAAAAAGACAGTCTCTTCAACAAATGGTGTTGGGAATATTGGACAGCCACGTGCAGAAGAATGAAACTGGACCACTTTCTTACACCATACACAAAAATAAATTCAAAATGGATGAAAGACCCAAATGTGAGAAAGAAATCTATCAAAATCCTTGAGAAGAACACAGACAGCAACCTCTGTGACCTTGGCCACAGCAACTTCTTCTTTTTAAGATTTTATTTATTTATCAGAGAGAGAGAAAGAGCAAGTGACCACAAGCAGGGAAGCAGTAGGTAGAGGGAGAAGCAGGCTCCCGGTTGAGCTGGGAGCCTGATGTGGGACTCCATCCCAGGACCCTGGGATCATGACCTGAGCTGAAGGCAGCCGCTTAACTGACTGAGCCATCCAGGCGTCCCAGCCACAGCAACTTCTTACTAGACATGTCTCTGGGGGTAAGAGAAAAAAAAAGCAAAAATAAACTATTGGAACTTCATCAAGATAAAAAGCTTCTGCACAGCAAGGGAACAATCAACAAAACTAAAAGGCAACCTACAGAATGGGAGAAGGTATTTTCAAACAACATATTGGATAAAGGGCTAGTATTCAAAAATCTATAAAGAATTTATCAAACTCAACACCCCAAAAATTAAAAATCCAGTTAAGAAATGGGCAGAAGATTAACTTTTTAAAAAAAGATTTTATTTGAGGAAAGGGAACACAAGCAGTGGGAGTGGGAGAGGGTGAAGCAGGCTCCCCGCTGAGCAGGGAGCCTGATTCAGGGCTTGATTCCAGGATCCTGGGATCATGACCTGAGCCAAAGGCAGAAATTTAATGACTGAGCCACCCAGGTATCCCAGAAGATTAATCTTTTTAAAAAATCACTTCAGTTATAAGTAATGAATAGACTGCAAGAGGACAAGAGTGAATGGAAACATATTAATTAGGAGACTGTTGCATAGTGAAGGTGAAACCTGATGGTAGCTTAGACTAGGGTGACAGCAGCAGGGAAGGTTGGAAATGAGAAAATTTGAGAGGAGGTACAATCAACAGGACTTAATGATCAATGAGAAGTACATAGTGAGGAAGCAGAAGGTGTCAAGGTTCATCTCTTGGGTTTGGCCTTGAAAATCTTGATGCACAACCAAGAAAGACAATGACTTTTGAAACTGAAGTGCTTGTGAAATATCCAAGTAAGATACTGAATGGTTGCACATACTGGTCTGAAGCTCAAAAAAGGCATTTGGACTAGAGATATAAATCTAAGAGCATGAAGATATAGATGGTGGCTGAAGTCATGTGTTGAAATGAGAGCACTCAAGGATGATTTGGGAGTGACCGGAGAACCACGACTTCAGGAATCTTAATATCTAAAGATCAGATGGCAGAGAATGGGCCGGCACAGGAGGCTGAGAAGGACTAAAAAGAGGTGGAAGGAAAACAACTAAAGAATAATAACATGGAAGGGAAAGGAAAGAGTATCTCAAGGAAGAAATGGTCAACATTGTTGAATATTGGTAAGAGGCCAAGTAAGA
>PISX010009105.1:62504-79941 GCA_004024625.1 Mellivora capensis
AGTTACTGGATAGTTTTAAATGAATCAAAAGTTTTATCTGGCAAACCCTAGGAATTTATGGACAACTTGGACAATCTTACTCTAGGACCACCACACTCTCAAGCCTTATACCAGATATCCAGCCCCAGCTGCAGTGAATTTGACTCAGGAACTTCATCTCAGTCTTTTTAACATTAGGAATGTCCTATGCCACTGAAGCAAGACCATGGACCCATTCAACATCAGGTTACAGGGTGTGTGTTTGTAGAATATTAGGATAACATCCAAGGAGACCATGATTTCTCAGCCCACAGGTACTTCAATTTCTAAGTACTTCATAATGGGATATATACAGATGCAACAAGGTGGTTTAGAGATGGATGTGAAACTAGCCCATGTATATACATTATTATTATGTTTCAGGTTGAATAAAAGTAGAACCTGTTTGATGAAGTCCTACCACACACCATTGGGTAGAATAGTCAAACACTATAAAAAAAGCATTTTCCTTATCTAGCCACTCACTTTTGGCATAACCTGTTTTACTAGATTGATAAACTATGATATTCAATACAAATCAACAAAATGATTGATATTAATAATATCACCTGTGGGAGAAGCACCTAGGGGATTTCCTAGTATAATATAAGCATTAGGGTTTGGCTCACTAGAGAGGTGACATGGTGACATCTGGTGTGGAGTATGAGCAGACAGACATCTGTCTAGGAAGTCACTGTCTCCTGGCAACTGCAGAAGATCCATATCAAGGAAGAAACATTCCCTTACTCTTGCCAAGTCCTAGTGGCTGGTGTATTGTAAGCATAAATTAGACATTTGGGGGTTTGTTTGCTTTATAGTGAAAAATTATATTTAAAAGGCTAAAACTAGGGACGCCTGACCAGGAGCCAGGTCATGGTCCCAGGGTCCTGGGATTAGAGCCCCGAATTGGGCTCTCTGCTCGGCGGGGAGCCTGCTTCCCCCTCTCTCTCCGCCTGCCTCTCTGCCTACTTGTGATCTCTGTCTGTCAAATAAATAAATAAATAATCTTTTTAAAAAAATGCTAAAACTAATAAAGAGGTCATAAAAAATGGTAGAACTAAAACTCACCTATTATATCCATAGATGTAAATATGCTAAAGCCTGCCTATTAAAAGATTTAATTAAATTATAAAACAGAGTGTTCTACACTGTATATTCTGTACATAGAGAAAGCACTAAATTAAGATTACTCAGGAAAGTTGCAAATAAAAAGACGAACAAAAATATTCTATGAAAATACATATAAAAGAAAGTGGGGGTTGCAATATTATTATCAGATGAGATTAAATTTTGGAAAATAATTACAAAGATGAGACTTTAGAAAGAGTATAATATATAATGAAGGTTTTTACAATATGCTCAATTTATACGTACAATTTGACCACAATTGTTGAAAGTTGCACGTGAGAAGGGGGATGGAGTTTGTTTTTGGAAACACAAAGAGTAAGCACTTTGAAGTAAACTGGCAAAACCTTTGTAGATACCACATTCTAATAGAAACACAATGGATGTTGTCACATAGTCTGCATTAAGTTCTTTGAACACTGTACATGAATTAACTTGTAGGGAATTATCAAGTAAAAAAATTAATTATTAAGTAAAATAAAGGCTTCTGTGTCTTTCTCTCTTAGTTTTTACTTGGTTTGTGTATCCCTAATGCTTGAGCATTTATACTGACTTATTTTTCTCCTTTATGTAGCTATGGAGGAGAAAGAAACTCTATGCAAAATTTTGTTGTGATTTTTTTCTCTTTGTGGGTTAAATGTTCCATTATTAGTCCATAAGGGTGATAAAGAGTTATCACAGGAAAAATGCCAAAAAGATGTGCAGCACAGACTCATCATAATTATGAAATAAAGCAACAGATGTAGAGATTAGAGATTATTCCCAAGCCAGAACCTGATAGGCATCACTAGAACTGCGACACAGGAAAAGATCCGAGTTTCTGCCTTGGGTCTAAGATCTACTTTCTTAGTCATTTGAACTCTCATCTAGGATCAGGACTGTGTATCAGGACTGACGGAGAAAAGTGAAGAAATTTATAGTATAAGAGGCCCCACCTCCCCGGAATAGTGTTAAGTTCAAACATTAATAATAATAATATCTGTGATTTTAAAAATTTTTTATTTTAATCCATTAGTTAATTACATCTGTGTAGTTTTTTTACTGTTTAAATTTTTTATTTTTTAAAATATCATATAGTAAAATTGACCTTTTTTGGGACATAGTTGTATAAATTTAAACATATGTGTAAATATGTGTAACCATCACCATAATCAGTCTATTGAAAGTCGGTAATTCTGGGACGCCTGGGTGGCTCAGTGGGTTAAGCCTCTGCCTTCAGCTCAGGTCGTGATCTCGGAATCCTGGGATGGAGCCCCGCATCGAGCTCTCTGCGCAGCAGGGAGCCTGCTTCCCTTCCTCTCTCTCTGCCTGCCTCTCTGCTTACTTGTGATCTCTGTCTGTCAAATAAATAAAATCTTTTAAAAAAAGTCTGTAATTCTATTTTCTTAAAGATTTTATTTATTTATTTATTTGAGAAAGAGACGGAGATAGCAACAGAGACAAGCAGGGAGAAGAGGGAAGAACAGGGAGCAGGGAGCCCAACTTGGGCACCCATCCCAGGACCCTAGGATCCTGACCTGAGCAGAAGGCAGACGCTCAACTGACTGAGCCACCCAGGTGCCCCTCTAATCCTATTTTAAGAGCAAATACTTTCCAGGGACACTTGGCTGGCTTAGTTCATAGAACGAGACTCTTGATCTCAGGGTTGTAACCTCAAGCCCCATGTTGGGTGTAGAGATTACTTAAAAACAAAATCCTAAAATTATAAATTTAGAAAAAGAACAAATACTTTTCTTTCCTTTTTTAAAGATTTATTTATTTATTTGAGAGACAGCATGAGCGCAGGGGTGGGACAGAGGGACAAGCAGACTCCCCACTCAGCAGGGAGCCCAGTGCGGGACTAGACCCCAGGACTCTGGGATCATGACCTGAGCCGAAGACAGATGCTTCACCCACTGAGCCACCCAGGCCCCCAACAAATACCTTTCATTATTAACTCACAATAAGGCAGTTGTGACTTATAAAATATGCATTCCCAAGCATGGAAGGAATCAGGTTTTAGAGGGAAAAGATACTGAAAAGAGATATTAAAAGAAAAGAAAATATGAACAAAATGACACATACATAACCTTATCAGTTTTGCAAAATCACATGTAAGAATTAAAGTCCACTTTAATTCTTAATATCATTCAGAAACGTCGAAAAGCAATAAAGGTATACTGCGTATGTAAAACTTACAAACAACAGTGATATTTTATTTTTCAGACAAGCAGCTACCACTATAAAAATTGTCCCAAATCAGTAAGGAGTATCTTCCCTATCTATGGTTCTTAGACACCAAACAGAAACAAATCCCTTTTTATCCAGGGAATTAGTCAGATGAAAATTTTTTGGACCAGGTTGAGGCAAAGGGATACTTTAACATCATCACAAGAGGATAAAGTCTTGACAAACCAAACAAAAATTTTATTCATCTTTTTCCTTGGATATAAATAAGAAAAACTCCCATTACTAATACAAATGGACTTCTCCAAAACTCTCTAATGGACTAAAGATGACACAATGATATAGTTCAGAGAATTTAAAAGCAAGACTGTTTTAGCTAAGATTGCTGTGTATCCGAGCTTTAAGTCAATAGATACTGTACTGTTGTAAAGTATCGAGGACTTCTGAATATTCTGCAGATGCTTGACACTGTCATATGTTGATACACAGATCTTGAATTTTTGCCAGAAAGAGATCAAGCCCTCATCCTGACCATCCGGGCAAACAAAGCATCTTTGATTCCTTTAACTCTTGCATGAAATTCCTACAACAGCATTGCTCCAGTGGAAACTAAGGCTCTGGGGCACCTGGCCAGCTCAGTCGCAAGAGCGTGTGACTCTTGATTTCGGGGTTGTGTTTTTGAGTCCCACCTGGGGTGTAGAGATTACTTAAATAAATTTTTAAAACACTGAAAAAGAAAGAAAAAGAGAAACTAGGGCTCTCATCAAGCTTCAAATGACCCTAACTATTCAAACTCCCAATTCAAGAAGCATCAGTGAAATAAACTAACCCTCTTGTGTCATGTCATTTGTTGGCAATGAGATCTAGACCAGAGTCCTAGTGTGCCAGTTACTATTCTTATCACAGTTATTGATAAATGCCTACTTTTATGTGATGATTGAGATTTACACATCCCTAATAAGAGGAAGCATTTCTCAGTATATTGATATATAGCCTTGACATCAGTCCCCAAATTTTAAGTATTTTTATGGCACCAAGTCTAAATACAAATCTAATTTATTGCTCTGCAAGAACAGATGGTGAATAGAAATGTTTTTTAAGCTATTTATTAAATTTAATGACACTGCTCCCTGCTGCTGTTGGAACTTTTCATTAGTACTAAAACTCCTTTAATTTGGCTTCTCTGCATAATTGGTTTTGAAGCTTTTTTTAGGGTGCATAATAACCTCCTGTGGAACTTGTTCTCAGTGCATGCCTAAAGGTTCTGATTCAGAAGATCTGAGGAAGAAGCTAGGAATCTGCATTTTTAACCAAGCATCCAGGTCATCCTGATTTCATTCATAGACAACCACACTCTGAGAAAGACTGTTCCAACAGAAAATTAAAATTCCATGTCCACACATAAAATATATAAAATAAAACAAAGGAAGAGTTCTGTACATATCTCTTTCTTTATTCTAGTGGTATATATATACCTAATTTCAAAAGAATTGTTATTCTAAACTTCTGATTAGTTACTTACCCTATAGGAGGAACACTGAAAGAAATCATAAAGAATTTTACGTTCTTTTATAAATTTTAGCACAAGTATTCATGCCAGAAGATATTAGAAGGAAAGTATGAAGATTCAGGAAGAGAATCAGACATTCAAAGTGTCTTATTTTTATTTTGTTTTGTTGTTTTAAGATCTGGAAGAGACCCAGATGTTATCTAGACTAGGGCTTAAGGCCCAAACTGGCCTGCTGCCTGGTATTGGACCACTCAACAGTTAAGATTGGGTGCTACATTTTTAAAATAGTTTTTAAAAATCAAAATAAGAATAATATTTTATGGCATAGTAGAAAATCTATGACACATTTTAGTATTCATAAAGAAAGTTTTATTAGAACTCAGACATGCTTATTCATTTACATATTGTGTATAACTACTTCTGTACTACAACAACAAAATTGAGTAATTGTGACTAAATTTCTCAGGCAAAATCCCTTTAATTTTTATGTAATCAAATTTAGCAATAATTTCATGATTTTGAGTCATGGTTTAAAAGGTTTTCTCGGGGCGCCTTCGTGGCTCAGTGGATTAAGCCTCTGCCTTCAGCTCAGGTCATGATCTCAGGGTCCTCAGGGATCGAGCCTGCATCCAGCTCTCTGCTCAGCGGGGAGCCTGCCTCCCCCTCTCTTTTTCTGCTTGCCTCTCTACCTACTTGTGATCTCTCTCTCTCTGTCAAATAAATAAATGAAATCTTTTTTTTAAAAAAAGGCTTTTAGGGACGCCTGGGTGGCTCAGTTGGTTAAGCAGCTGCCTTCAGCTCATGTCATGATCCCAGCGTCCTGGGATCGAGTCCCACATCGGGCTCCTTGCTCGGCAGGGAGCCTGCTTCTCCCTCTGCCTCCGTCTGCCAGTGCTGGCGAGCACTCGCTCTCTCTCTCTCTCTCTGACAAATAAATAAATAAAATATTTTTTTTTAAAAAGGCTTTTATCTAATAAGGTAATAAAGGAAATTAATCCCTGGTTTCTCCTAGTTGTTGCATGGTTTCCTTTGTCATACACACATACTTAGAAGAATATGTTTCAGGACAAAATATCCACAAATAAATCTAGTAGTTATTTTATTGGGATTGTTGGTATTATTATTTTGAAGCTATTTTATGTAAATTGTAGGATAAGACAACTAATTTTGTCAATGTTGTTAGGAGCCAAGGTTTTTAGGGAAAAAAAAGAGGTATAAATATAAAATCAAGGAACTAGGTAAAAAACCTGAAACATTGTGTTTGATATGAAATTATCAATATTTGCTCATATTTTTATTTTTTTAAGATTTTATTTACTTATTTGACAGAGAGAAACAATGAGACAGGGAACACAAGCAGGGGAAGTGGGAGAGGGAGAAGCAGGCTTCCCACTGAGCAGGGAGCCCCATGCAGGGCTTGATCCCAGGATCCTGGGATCATGACCTGAGCTGAAGGCAGACACTTAATGACTGGGCCATCCAGGTGCCCCTATTTTTAAAAATTTTATTTGTTAGTCCTGAAAGAGCCTAGAAGCAATGATAATACAATATTTATGAGCATTCCTAGCTCCCAGATGAGTGATTTCCATTAAAAGCAGCTAAGAATCCTTTTTAAAAATTGAATGACGCTTTCAAAGACTAAAGGAATAAGGTTGGAAGAACACAGGAGCCAAAGTTGGATCAAGTTGAGGATCAAAAAGAAAAAGTAACTATAATGGATTAAAATGCCTTGAATATATATTAAAATCAGTGTGTCTACAATGATACTCAAAAGGAATAATCCCCCCGAAAAAAATCTTTTTTTAAAAACACTTTTATTTGTTTGTTTGTTTAAATATATTATTTATGTATTTGACAGGCAGAGAGAGAACACAAGTAAGCAGAGCAGCAGGCAGAGGGAGAGGGAGAAGCAGGTTCCCTGCCAAGATGACAACCCAAGGCAGGGCTCCATTCAAGGACCCTGAGCCAAAGGCAGATGCTTAACTGATTGAACCACCCAGGAAACCCCCAAGAAATCTTTAATTTGTTGTTCTTCCAGGCACCTATAGATAGATAGATAGATAGATAGATAAGTAGACACATAGAGACATAGAGATATAACATATAATATTCTGAAAACTTGTAATTAAAAGGAAAGAATTGGGACGCCTGGGTGGCTCAGTTGGTTGGACGACTGCCTTCAGCTCAGGTCATGATCCCGGAGACCCGGGATCGAGTCCCACATCAGGCTCCCAGCTCCACGGGGAGTCTGCTTCTCTCTCTGACCTTCTCCTCGCTCATGCTCTCTCACTGCCTCTCTCTCAAATAAATAAATAAAATCTTAAAAAAAAATAAAAAATAAAAGGAAAGAATTAAACATTTATTTTGTTTTATTAGTAGGAAGCATATTTCAATGTAACCAAATACAAAACAATCAAGCAGGAGTTATTTCAGGAATTTCCATAGCTCAAAATTAGGAAATCTATTAATAAAATTCATTATCAACAGGTCTAAGGTGAAAACCAAATGATCATCTCCACAGATGTTGAACAAGCATTTGACAAAATTAACAATCATTCTTGTTCTTTAAAAATTGGCTCAGTGGGTTAAGTGTCTGACTCTTGATTTCAGCTCAGGTCATGATCTCAGGGTCATGATATCCAGCCCCTCATTGGGCTCCATGCTCAGCACAGAGTCTGCTTGTCCTTCCCCCTTTGCTCCTCACCCCACTTGCACACACTCTCTCTCTCTCTCAAAAATAAATAAATAAATAATATCTTTTTAAAAAAATCACTCTTTAAAGGAGTTAGAAAAAGAAGATCAAAACCCAAGCCCGGCAAAAGGAAGGAAATAAAAAAGATTAGAGCAGAAATAAATAATAGAGAAACAAAAAAACTCCAATAGAACAGTTATCCTTTTCTCTACCATTGCGGTGTGTGCAGTTGAGGGTTCCTCATCATGTTTTCTCTAAAGATTTTTCAGGATCAAGTTATTCCAGGGCCAAAGAAGAGTCAGACACTTAACTGACTGAGCCACCCAGATGCCCTGCACATTTTTTTCTAATGTAATAAAATACATCTTTTTCAGATCCAAATAGAGTTATGGTATTAATATATAGCTTTAAAAAACTGCTCACGATGAGGCAATAATACAAAAATCGTCCCTACTAAAGTCATAAACAGGACAAGAATGCCCATATCATCATTATTATTTAACATTCTATTGGAAGTAATTGCCAATATAACAAGGTTAGAGGAAGATATTACAAACATAAAAATTGAAAACAAAGAAGGAAAATGCCTATTATTTTCAGATAATAAGGTTTCCTTTCTAGAAAAATCTAAATAATCAACTGAAATTTTTCTATAAATGGGGCTCCTGGGTGCCTCAGTTGGTTAAGCATCCAATCCTTGGTTTTGGCTCAGGTCATGATATCATAGTCGTGGGATCAAGCTCAGTTTCTGGCGCCACACTCAGTGAAGAGTCTGCTTCAAATACTTTCACCCTCTTCCTCTGCTCCTCCCTGATCATATGCACACTTTCTCTCTCAAATAAATAAATAAATCTTTGAATAAAAATAAAAAATATTTTTTTCTTTTAATGATGGAACTCAGTAAGGTAGCAGAAAACGAAAATTTTCAGAAATTAATAGTTTTCATGTATTCAAACTACATATAGATAGAAAATGTAATGAAAGAAAGTCCCATTTACAATGGCAATAAGCAATAATAAAGTAGGGGTGCCTGGGTGGCTCAGTGGGGTAAGCCTCTGCCTTCGGTTCAGGTCATGCTTTCAGAGTCTTGGGATCAAGCCCTGCATCAGGCTCTCTGCTCAGGGGCGACCCTGCTTCCCTTCCTCTCTCTCTGCCTGCCTCTCTGCCCATTTGTGATATCTGTCTGTCAAATAAATAAATAAAATCTTAAAAAAATAATAAAGTAACTAGTAATACCTCTAACAAGAGATGCAAACTTAAATGAAAAAAAAACTTTAAGACAACAATGATGGATACAAAATAAGAGGAGCAAATGGAAAGACATATGTTCTCAGATAGAACCACTTGTCATTAAAGATGTTGATTTTCCCTAAGTTAATAAATAAATTTAAACAAATTTCAATGAAATTCCTATAAGTTTTGTTTTGCTGTTCTCCTTTTTTTTTTAAGTAGATGACTCAATTCTAAAATTTATATTAAAAAGGAAAAACATGGGGCCCTAGGTGGTTTAGTCGGATAAGCATCTACCTTCAGCTCAGGTCATGATCTTGGGGTCCTGGGATCTATTCCCCTATTGGGCTCCCTGCTCAGCGGGGAGTCTGCTTCACCCTCTCCCTCTGTGTGCATGCGCTCTCTCTCTCTCTCTCTCAAGTAAATAAATAAAATCTAAAAAAAAAAAAAAAGCAATAACATCAGAATAAAGGAGTAAATAATGGGGACCAGCACAGAGAATTATTGAAATACAGAGCTTCCTCAACTTATGATAGGGGTATGTCCCAATAAACCCACTATAAATGGAAAATATCCTAAGTAGAAAATGCATTTAATACACCTAACCCACTCAACATCATAGTTGTATTGAGCCCATTTAAAATGTGTTCAGAACACTTAAATTAGTTTACAGTGAGCAAAATCATATAACAAGCACCTGTTTTATAAAGTGTAGACTATCTCATGTAATTGATTGACTACTGTACTGAAAGTGAAAAACAGAATGGTTGTATGGGTACAGAATCATTTTAAGTGTACAGATTGTGTAGCTGACCAGGAGCTGTGGCTCACTGCCATTGCCCTGCATCACAAGAGAGCATCATACTGCATTTTGCTAGTCCAGGAAAAGATCAAAATTCAAAATTCAGAGTATGATTTCTATTGAACACATACCACTTTCACACCAACATAAAACCAAAAAATCAGTAAGTGGAATCATTGTAAGTCAGGGACTGACTGTATAGTTAAAAGTCTCAGTGATTAAAGCAGTGCACTGTGGTGTATGAATAGGGAGATAGTCAATGGGATATGATAGAAAAATGCAGACATACACTCCAAAATATACAAGAATTTAGTAATAAAGTTTCAAACAGTGGGGCAAAATAGACTATTTGACAATTGTCATTGGGATCACTATGTAGCCATTTGGAAAAGAAAAAGTTGGATTCATATTTTACATCTTACATTAGGATAAATTCCAAATGGATCGATACTTAAAATGGGAATTAAAATAATAAAACTTCCAGGAAAAAATGGAAGGATTATTTTACTATCTTGAAAATAACAATGACTGGAAATCTAGAAGCCATAAAATGAAAGTAAATAAATTCAACCACATAGAAATAAAATATCTTCTGTATGACAAGATGTAAATAGCAAGTAAAAAAACAGAAGAAAATATTTGTAACTCAGTCAGATGGTCTTATATAAAAGGAAGAAAATTTAGAAGCTATATTTGCATTTGCTTCTGTATGTATAAAGAAACTGGAAAAATCCACTGAAAATGAAGAATAGCCATTATTTATGGCAGCGGTCAAGTACTGGGTAGATGGATGATAAGAATGAGAAAGGAACTTTTCATTGTATAACCATATATTTTGACTTTTGAACCAAGTGAATAGATGGCCTATCTGAAAAGTTAAATTTTTAAAAAGTTCCTACTCTTATATAGCTTACTTTCCAGTGCAGAGAGACAGAAGATAAGCAAATAAATATATACCTTAGATCATAGTGAGATAACTAAATCCATGAATTCAAGGAACTTGTTTAATATGCTTCATTAATCTTCATAGTGCCTTATAAATAGTAACACACATACTAGCAGCACAATAAATACTTTCTGAATAATTACAAAATTATTTACGCCCTATTTGTATGATTATGTTATTGTTCTACTTGCTTTCAATGTAAGGATCTAGATCATCAACTGAAAATATAAAAAAATTTACCTGTTGCCAGTAGTGTTGGGAACATGAATCTTTAGGTCTTCTGTGACATCTCTCATCATCCTTTGATAACCAGACATTCCTGACTCTTTGATATAAGAAGGATTGTTTCTCATTAAGTATTCCCCCAAATGATTAATTGGATTAAACTTGGTTGTATTATCAACCTCTGCCCAAAGCTGCTTCTTTTCCACTTGCATTAACATTTTTTCCACTCCAGGAACTAAGGTAGGCAGAAGTTTGTCAAGCAAATATGCGCGAGTGTTCAGTGCCATGTTGTCAGCATTAAACCACTCTTTGGCCAAATTATCCCTGGGGAGTTTTTTTTCAGCCTTTTTTTCTTGTTCTTTCTTCAGATTATCCTTGTCTATTATTTTCTGCTGCATTGCCCGGGCTTTTGCTTCCAATCTTTCAAGACATTTTTTCTTCCATGGCTGTTCTAGCTTTGAATTCAGTGCAGCTGGATCTAAATTGAAAATCACTTTTGCAGGTTTTCTAACCACCACATTCTTTGAGGCTGTTATTGAACACACTGAGGTTTCTGTTTGCTCTTCCAGGTGCATTCCTGAGGAAGAAAAAAAGTGAAATGTAAGAAATATTAGAAGTAGATTTTAATCTATTACTTTAGAATATTATTAGGAAAAAAGTCCCATCCCACCCCCCTCCCCGGCCTGGGCAAGATGGTGGAGGAGTAGGAGAACTAAATTTCATCAGGTCCGAGGAATTCAGCTAGATAGTTATCAAACCATTCTGAACACCTACAAACTCAACAGGAGATCGAAGAGAAGAAGAGCAACAATTCTAGGAACAGAAAAGTGACAACTTTCTGGAAGGTAGGTCGTGTAGGGAAGGGAATCTGAGGAGATATATGGGAGGGAGAGACCATGGAGAGAGGGGCCAGCTCCCGGGAAGCAGTACAGCCATGGAGCATAAAATCAGAACTTTTAGAAATCTGCACCACTGATGGACATCGCTCCAGAGGCTAAGTTTGGGGTGGAGCCCTCGTGGGGACAGTGTGGTCTCAGGTCCCTCAGGGTCACAGAAAGACCAGGGATACCTGAGTGTGGCAGAGCTCCCAGGTATCAGAGCGGGGAAGCCGGCTACAGAGACAGAGCCGAGGAGTGAACTCTCAGCTCGGGGTTGCCATAAACTGTGATCTGAGGCACAGTTGGACCACTACTCTTTGAGTAGGGTCCCCACAAGTTGCAGATCTGGAGAGAGTCACCTTCTTCATCCTCCAGGAGGAGCAGTGCGGGAGTGCAGTGCAGGAATCTGCTGGGTTTGGAGACCAAACAGCGTCATGTGCGCCAGAGATAGAAACACTTGGTCACAGGCTGGCTGAGCACTGAGTGTGGCCAGAGACCAGGGAGATGGGAGGGATTGACTGCTTTTCTCTGAGGGTGCACTGAGGAGTGGGGCCCCAAGCTCTCAGCTCCTCTGGGCGGGAGATTTCCAGGCTGCCATCTTCATTCCCGTCCTCCAAAGCAGTACAGAAAGTGTTCAGGGAACAAAAGCTCCTGAGCACGAACCCAAGCAGGTTACTTAGCTTGGTTCCTGGCAAGGGCGGCACAATTCCACCTCGGGCAAAGACACTTGAGAATCCCTGCAACAGACCCCTCCTCCAGGAGATCAGCAAGAACATCCAGTCAAGACCAAGTTTACTGATCAATGAGTACTGTGGAACTCCTGAGCTAGGGGAATACAGCACATAGAATTCATGGGGTTTTTTCCCCATGATTCTTGAGTCCCTCAAAGTTAAATTTTTAAAATTTTCTTTATTTTTTCTTTTTCTACTTTATTTGAATTTTTCCTCTTTCCTGTTTTAACCAACATCTTATTTAAAATACCTTTTTAAAAATCTTTTTTAATTTTCATTTTTATAGTCATATTCTATCCCTTCATTGTACTTAACCTTATTTTTTGTATATATATAAGTTTTTCTTTCTTTAAAATTTTGGGATACAGCTTCTTCTAACAGACCAAAATATACCCTAAATCTAGTGTATGGCTTTGTTCTAGTCCCCCTGATCACATTTTCTCTCTCTCCCTATCTTTTTTTAATTTTTTCTTTCTTTTTTTCAACCAACTTCTTATCAGTTCCTTTTTAAAAATCTTTTTAAAATTTCATCTTTACAGTCATATTCCATCCCTTCACGGTATTTACCCTACTGTTATTGTATTATTGTCAAGCGTTTCTTTGATTTTGTTATTAATTGGGTTATATAATTGGCTGCTACCATGTTAGGCATATAGATATTTAAAATTGTTAGATCTTCTTGTCAGACAGACCCTTTTGGTATGACATAGTGTCCTTCCTCATCTCTTATTATAGTCTTTGGCTTAAAATCTAATTTATCTGATATAAGGACTCCCACCCCAGCTTTCTTTTGATGTCCATTAGCATGGTAAATTGTTTTCCACCCCCTCACTTTAAATCTGGAGGTGTCTTTGGGTCTAAAATTAGTCTCTTGCAGACAGTGTATCAATGGGTCTTGTTTTTTTTTTTTTTTTAAATCCATTCTGATACCTGTGTCTTTTGATTGAGGGCATTTAGCCCATTTACATTCAGGGTAACTATTGAAAGATATTAATTTAGTGCCATTATATTGTCTGTAAGGTGATTGTTACTGTATATTGTCTCTGTTCCTTTCTGGTCTATGTTACTTTTAGGCTCTCTCTTTGCTTAGAGGACCCCTTTCAATATTTCCTGTAGGGCTGGTTTGGTGTTTGCAAATTCTTTTAGTTTTTGTTTGTCCTGGAAGCTTTTTATCTCTTCTTCTATTTTCAATGACAGCTTAGCTGGATATTGTATTCTTGGATGCATATTTTCTCATTTAGTGCTCTGAATATATCATGCCAGTCCTTTCTGGTCTGCCAGGTCTCTGTGGATAGGTTTGTTGCCAATTTATTTCTACCGTTGTATGTTACAGACCTCTTGACCTGAGCTGCTTTCAGGATTTTCTCTTTGTCACTGAGATTTATAAGTTTCACTATTATATGTTGGAGTGTTGAGCTATTTTTATTGATTTTGAATGGGGGTCTCTGTGCCTCCTGGATTTTGATGCCTGTTTCCTTCCTCAAATTGGGGAAATTCTCCACTATAATTTGCTCCAATATACTTTTTCCCCCCTCTCTCTTTCATCTTCTTCTGGGATTCCAATTATTCTAACATTGTTTTGTCTTATGGTATCACTTATCTCTTGAGTTCTCCCCTTGTGATCCAGTAGTTGTTTTTCCTCTTTTTTCCCCACCTTCTTTATTCTCCATCATTTGGTCTGGTCTTTTATATCACTAATTCTCTCTTCTGCCTCATTTATCCTCACAGTCAGAGCCTCCAATTTTTATTGCATCTCATTTTTAATTTCAACTTGGTTATATTTTAGTCCTTTTATTTATCCAAAAAGGGATTCTCTAGTGTCTTCTATGCTTTTTTCAAGCCCCACTAGTATCTTAATAATTGTCATTCTGAACCCTAGTTCTGACATTTTACTTATGTCCATACTGGTTAGGTCCCTGGCAGTTATACTGCCTCTTGTTCTTTTTTTTGAGGTGAGTTTTCCCATCTTGTCATTCTGTCCAGAGAAGAATAGAAGAGCAAGAGAACAAAATACTAAAATGGCAACAATGACCCCGGAGAAATATACACTAAACAAATCAGAAGAGATTTGAAACTGAAAAAAAATTAAAAAGAAAAAAAGAGAATATAATGAAATGTGTGAGCAGAATAGAGCAATACACTGGATTCTGTGTCTATATTGGTCTTTTTTTTCCCTTAGAAAACTAGAGTCCAAAATTGTCAAGAAAGAAAAACTTATATATGTACAAAAATAAAATCAAATACAATGATAGAATGTAACTAAAAATTAAAGTTAAGAGACCAAAAAAAAGGAAAAAAGAAGGAATATAAACAGAGATGTGAACAAACAGAACAATATACTATATCCTGAGTGTATTTTGGTTTGTTTGTTAGAAGAAACTACACTCCAAATTTGTAAAGAAAGAAAAACATACATATACAAAATAAAATTAAATACAATGAAAGGATAGAATGTAACTGTAAAGATGAAAATTTTTAAAAAGACTTAACAAAGGAAAAAGAAGGAGGAGGAGGAGGAGAAGGAGAAGAAAATGAGAATATGATCAGGCAAGTGAAGAGAAGAGTCATGCACTAGATTTTGGGTGTATTTTGGTCTGTTTGTTAGAAGAAACTGCATCCTAAATTGTAAAGAAAGAAAAACATATAGGTACAAAAATTAAATTAAACACAATGAAAGGATACAATGTAACTGTAAAAATGAAAATTTTAAAAAGATTTTTAAAAAACGAGCTGGTAAAATAAGAAACTGGTTGAAAAGGGGGAGAAAAAATTTTTTGAAAAAAGCAGGAGAAAAAAGTTAAAATTGAAAGACTAAAGAATTGTGGGGGGGGAAAAACATGAATTTTATATACTATTTTGCCTTAGCACTGGAGTTTTGTAGTTCTCTATGATAGGTAAACTTGGTCTTTTCTGGATGTTTTTGGCGATGTGAGGTGGGGCCTCTTGCATTGATTCCCAGGTGTCTTTGCCTGGGTGGAATTGCACCCCTCTTGCCAGGGGCCAGGCTAAGTCATCTTCTCTGGTTTCTTTGTGTGGCTTTTGTTCATTGAAGATTTTCTGCACCGCTTTAGAAGATGAGAATGAAAATGGCAGCCTCCCAATCTCCAGCTCTGGAGTGGAAAGCTCAGGGCCTCGCTCCTCAGCGCACCTTCAGAAAAAGCAGTCAATCATTCCTGTCTCCCTGGTCCATACTCTATGCTCACCCAGCCTGTGACAGCATTTCTATCTCACGCACATGACCCCATTTCGAGTCTCCAAACCCTGCAAATTCCTACGGCATGCACCCATGCCACTCCTCCCAGGGGAGAAAGAGGGTGTCCCTGCAGTTCTGCTGCTTGCTGGACCCCTGCTGGCAGAGCAGTCACCCAATCATGCATATGCCAACACCAAACTGAAAGCTCACTCCTGGGCTCACTGATTTCAGGCAGCTTCCCCTTTCCAATGCCTGAGAACTCTGTCCCACTCAGGCACCCCCACTCGCCCTATGACCCCCGAGACCATACTGTCCCACCCAGGATTCTGCCCTACTTCACCACCGGAATGCCTTTCAGGCAGGGATGTCCCTCACAGGAGCAGACTTCTAAAAGTTCCAATTTTGAGCTCTGCTGCGATATCACTCCACTGCTGGCTTATGGAGGCTCTGTACCCCCACAGCTTATCTTTCCAAATATAACCTTGAATTCACATCTCCACACCTCCTACCTTGCAGACAGTGATCACTTTTCTATTTGGAGAGTTGCACTTATTCTTTTCTCAGATCTCCATTTGAGTTTGCAGGTGTTCAGAATGATTTGGTAGCTCTCCAGATGAATTCCTGGGACCAGAGGAAACTAAGATCTCCTACTCCTCCACCATCTTTGTTGGTCCTCAGGTAAATCTTTTCATTTGTTTAGGACATCTTTAATTTCTTTTGGCAAAGCTTTACAATTTCAGTATTGAGGCTTTGCTCATCTTTGGTTAGATTTATTTCTAGATGTTAAGGGGTTTTGATACTATTAAAATGGTATTTAAAATATTTTATTTTCTAATTATTTATTGCTAATATACATGCATATAATTGGTTTTTTTTTTCTTTCTTAAAACCTTTACTTTGAAACATGGAAAAATCTTATAGGTACACATAGAAAAGTAAGACATGATCACAGTTAAAAAGTGAAGACAGGGATGCCTGGGTGGCTCAGTTGGTTAAGCAGCTGCCTTCGGCTCAGGTCATGATCCCAGCGTCCTGGGATCGAGTCCCACATCGGGCTCCTTGCTCGGCGGGGAGCCTGCTTCTCCCTCTGCCTCTGCCTGCCACTCTGTCTGCCTGTGCTCTCGCTCTCTCTCTCTCTCTCTCTCTCTCTGACAAATAAGTAAATAAAATAAATAAATAAAATAAAAAGTGAAGACAGTATAACCAGAAATCTTTAATGCTTGTCAGCAAATGTTTAAGCTAAAGTTCTGAGTGTGACAAACTACAGGGCTGAAAGGAATGGTAATTAGTATTCCTCTCCTTCTTCACCCTCTCCGTCAACAGAATCCACACCAACCTCCTCATATTCCTTCTCAAGTGCAGCCATGTCCTCATGGGGCTCAGAAAGCACTCCTCCTTCCATGCCTTCACTCGCATACCACTTGGCATACATTAGGTCAAACTTATGCGCCAGGTGAGCCCAGGCCTCAGAAATGGCTGTGGTGCTGCTCAGCATACACACAGCTCACTACACTTTGGCCGGATTTCTACCAGGTACCACAGTAGGAGACTGGTAATTAAGGCCAACTTTGCAGTCAGTGAGGCACTGGTCCACAAATTGGTTGCTGCACTTGGTCTTGATGGTGGCAATGGCATTGACATCTTGGGGAATCAGGCAGCAAGCCATGTAGTTACCATGCCAAGGATCATATTTCACCATCCAGCTGGCTGAACCAAAGCATGCAGTGGTGATCTCTGATACAGAATGCTGGTCATGGTAGGCTTTCTCAGCAGAGATGACAAGGGTGTATGTGGCCAGAGGAAAGTGGATACAGGGATAGGACACCAGGTTGGTCTAGAATTCTGTCAGATCAACATTCAGGGTTCCATCAAATCTGAGAAAAGCAGTGAAGGAAGAACAATCTGGCTAATAATGCAGTTG
>PISX010009106.1:0-77713 GCA_004024625.1 Mellivora capensis
CATGGGGAGATGGAGAGGAGAAGGGAGTTGAGGGAAATTGGGGGGGAGATGAACCATGAGAGACTATGGACTCTGAAAAACAACCTGAGGGTTTTGAAGGGGCAGGGGGTGGGAGGTTGGGGGAGCCAGGTGGTGGGTATTGTGGAGGGCACGCATTGCATGGAGCACTGGGTGTGGTGTAAAACTATGAATTCTGTTATGCTGAAAAGAAATGAAATTAAAAAAAAAATGTTTTAAAAATTTTAAAAAATATATATATAACAAATAAAAAAAGAAAAAATTTAAGATTTAAGAGTAAGTTTAACCAAAAAAAAAAAAACCCTACATTAATAAAATGAAAAAAAAATAGAAAATCTAAACTAACAAAAAAAGAGAAGATACAAATATATTAGACCTAGAAAACTAATAAAACTCTTAGGCCAGTTTCAGTCAACTAGTAAGAGCTGCCGGGATTCAGAAGGATTCAGAGGCTTAATCTTGACACCAGCAGAAATCTGTCATGAGTATAGAAGAGGAATATGGAACACATATGCACCAGTATGGGATCTCTGGGAATATGTTGTTATGAATATGAACGTGAAGTGTACCAACATATTAATATCCTTGTACAGAATATGTATGTTCTTGAGGATATTTTTCAGAAAAGAACAAGAGTGGGCTAGAACATTAGTCCTCAAGTTGAGGAAAAATATTAAGACTTTAAAAGGGTTAGAAAGCCATGGATAGTTTTAAGAGAGTATGTATACAAAACCTTAACTTCAAAAATACAGATCTGCCTGGGAACATATATACCTATGTGTCTTAAAAGTAATCACTTCCCTACAAATAAAAACCACAATGAGATACCACCTCACACCAGTCAGAATGGCTAAAATTAACAAGTCAGGAAATGACAGATGCTGGCAAGGATGCGGAGAAAGGGAAACCCTCCTACACTGTTGGTGGGAATGCAAGCTGGTGTAACCGCTCTGGAAAACAGCATGGAGGTTCCTCAAAAGGTTGAAAATAGAGCTACCCTATGACCCAGCAATTGCACTACTGGGTATTTACCCTAAAGATACAAATGTAGTGATCCAAAGGGGCACATGCACTTGAATGTTTATAGCAACAATGTCCACAATAGCCAAACTATGGAAAGAACCTAGATGTCCATCAACGGATGAATGGATAAAGAAGATGTGGTATATATATACAATGGAATACTATGCAATCATCAAAAGAAATGAAATTTTACCATTTGCGACGATGTGGATGTAACTAGAGGGTATTATGCTTAGTGAAATAATCGGAGAAAGACAACTATCATATGATCTCCCTGATATGAGGAAGTCGAGAAGCAACATGGGGGGCTTGAGGGGTAGGAAAGAATAAATGAAACAATATGGGATCAGGAGGGAGACAAACCATAAGAGACTCTTAATCTCACAAAACAAACTGAGGGTTGCCGGGGGGAGGGGGGAAGGAAGAGGGTGGTTGGGTTGTGGACATTGGGGAGGGTATGTGCTATGGTGAATGCTATGAAGTGTGTAAATCTGGTGATTCACAGACCTGTACCCCTGGGGCTAATAGTACCTTATATGTTAATAAAAAAAAATAGTAATCACTTCCCACTCCCCTCTCACAACTGCTCTTCTACTTTACAACATGAAACAAATCATCCAACCCACCCTATCTAATTAATTATGGTGAAAGTACTAAATAACTTGTTAAAAACCTTGCCTCTTCCATAAGCAAAGAGGGCATAGTCAGATTTTATATGCAAGACTGGATGAATGTTTTAACAATGAGAACTGGCTTTGCCAATGATTTTAAGTTAAATCTGCAGCCCTAAGTTCTGATGAAAATTTATTTAAAGCACAGGAAACTTAATAAAAAAAATACCATCTCACATTAATTGAAAAACACAATTACCTCAACCTTTCCAATCCTTACCAAGTATATCAGATCAAAAAAGGTACATGTCCTAAATGCTGGCTAACTGAACACCTAATAATTAAAAAACAAACGGTATCTTAAGGTAAAAAGTAACAAGTACATTCAATAGTCATTTTCATATGACTTGACAAGGTCTTTCTGGTTATGTTCTGAGGACCTGAGAAAATGAATGAATGATGACTACATCACAAATTCTTTTCCAAGTCAGATAGTTTCCAATTCTCAAAATCAAAAAAGGACATGATTTAACTATCAGTTAAAATGCAAAATTTTCTTTAACATGGGACCTGGTGAATTCAAGTATTTGTAACATTATCTTTTTTAATCAATTTTGTATTGTTCAAAACAAAAATTTCTTGAAGAATGATTTATATTTAAACATTTGTTGTATTATAGTCATGAGATATTTTGTTATAAATAAGTGTCAGATAATAATAAAAGACTCCCAAGTATAAAAACATATTACATAAAAAAAACTCTTGAAAATTAAAGTTATGATTATTAGGAGAAAAAAAGTGAAATAAAGAGTTGGCTTTTTTATATGATGGAGTGTCTGCTCCATCCTATAAGTTTTTACAAATCCGCTATAAGTTTTTACAAATACCAGCTTTATTGAAATATAACACACATAACATTCACCCTTTCGAATTATACAATTCAGTAATTCTTATATATTTATTTATTTATTTATTTACTTGAGAGAGGACAAGGGAAGGGAATCAGGAGGAAGGGCAGGGGACAGGGAGAGGTATGAGCAGACTCTGCGCAGAGCACAGAACCCAACTGGGAGCTTGATCTCACCATCCTGAGATCGTGACCTGAGCTGAAGTCAAGACTCCCCCATTCATCTAACTGAGCCACCCAGCTGCTCCTGCAATTCAGTAATTCTTAATATGTTGACAGAGTTCTGCAGCCATTACCACTATCTAAATTCAAAACATTTTCATCACTCCAAAAGACACCCCATATCCATTAGCAGTCAGTTTCCATATCTCTCCTCCCACCCCCAATACCCATCTCCCAGCAACCACTAATCCTCTTATTTGTATGGATTTTCCTGTGCAGGAACATTTCACATAAATGTAATCATATAAAATGTGGCCTTTTTAAACTGGCTTTTTTCATCTACCATATACTTTTCAAAGTACATCCATATTTTAGCATCCATCAGTATTTTATTGCAAAATAACACTCCATTGTATGAATATGCCAAATTTTCCATTCAGAAGTTGATGGCTTCTTGGACTGTTCCCACAGTTTGGTTATTATGAATAATGTTGCTATAAATATTTGTGTAAAGTTTTTGTGTAGACATATGTTTTCATCCTCCTATATATATATAACTCAGGAGTGGGATTGCTAGGTCATACGGCAACTCTATGTTTAATCATTTGAGGAACTGTCAGAATTTTTTCCAAACAGACCACACCAGTTTACATCCCCACTAAAGGTGTGAGTTTCAATTTCTCCACAGCCTTACCAGCATTTATCTGGTCTTTTTCATTTCAGCCATTTCTAGTAGATATGAATTGCCATCTTGTGGCTCTGATTTGCAATTCCCTAGTGACTAATAATGATCAGCACCCTTTCAAAAATGCACATATTGGCCATTTGTATATATTCTTGGAAGAAATGCCTACTCAAATCCTTTGCCCTTATTGAGTCATTTGTCTTTCATTGTTAAGTTGTAGGAGATATTTATACCCCGGATATAAGCAGTTCTGACTCCTTATCAGATATATACTTTGAAAATGTTTTCTCCTATTCTGTGGGTTATCTTTTCTTGATGGTGGTGTCTGGAGCACAGAAAGTTTCGATCTCGATGAAATCCAATTTTTTGGGGGGAGGGGGAGGCTGGAAATACTTTAACTCTTATACCCATTAAAAAACAATTCCCCTGAGTCTCTGGTAACAATCATTCTACTTTCTTTCTGTTTCTCTGAATTTGACTGCTTTTGATATTTTACATAAGTGGAATCATAGAGTACTTTCTTATATGTGTATATATATATGTTTCATATATATATGAAACATACGTCTCATATATATATATATATATATATAATATAAATATATATTTCAAGTGCACAGCTTTGTAACTTGGCATCTGCATACACTACCAAATGACCACCACCACAAGTCCAGTTACCATGCATCCCCATACAGATGACCTCCTTTATCCATTTCACCTACTCCCCAGTTCCTTACACTCTAGTAACTACTACTTTGTTTTCTATATTTATGAGTTTGTTTTGTTTCATTTGTTCGTTTTCTAACTTTCCATAAATGTTGCCTGTGTTTTTATTGTCAATTACTGCCTAATCCAAGGTAAGAAAGATTTGTTCCTATGTTTCCTAAAAATGATAACACTGTTAGCTCTCACATTTAGATATTTGATCCATATTGCAATAATTTTTGAACAGGGCAGGAAAAACAAATCCAAGTTCCTTCTTTTCCATGTGTCTATCCCAGCACCATTTGTTGAAAAGGCTGTTCTTTCTCCCACTGAATAATCTTGGGATCCCTGTTGAAAATCAACTGACCATAAATGTTAAAGGTTTACTTCAAATTCTCAATTCTATTGTATTGACCTAGACATGTGACTGGACGCCAGTATAAGACTCTCTTGATTCTTGTAGCTTTATACTAAAAAGTTGTTTTTGCCTTTGTATTTATTGTGGTGAAAAAATACATAGCAAAAAAATTTACCCTCTTAACCATATTTATGTGTACAGTTCAGCAGTGTTAAGTATATTCACATGGTTGTAAAACAGACTTTCAGAACTTTTGCATCTCCCTAATAATTAGTGATGCTGAGCATTTTCTTATGTGCCTTTTGCCATCTGTATGTCTTCTCTGGTATAATGTCTATTCAGATCCTCTATCCATTTTTTAATGAGGTTTTTTTGGTTTTGCTGAGTTATAGGAGATATATAGATAGATAGATCTATATTCATATATATATATATTTTTTAACCCCTTATCAGTTATATGGTTTGCAAGTATATTCTTGCATTCAGTAGGTTGCCTTTATGTTTTGATGATGGTTTTCCTTTCCAGAAGCTTTTTAGTTTCATATAGTCTCATTTTTGTTTATTTTTGCTTTTATTTCTCATGTTGGGAGTCAGGTCCAAAAAGATATCATTAGGACTGATGTCCAGGAGTTTCCTGTCTATATTTTCTTCTAGGAATTTCATGGTTTCAGGTCTTACATTCACGTCTTTAATCCGTTTTGACTTAATTTTTGTGTATGGTATAAGACATGGGTATAGTTTTGTTATCTTGTATGTGGTTGTCCAGTTTTCCCAGCACTCTTTATTGAAGAGACTCTCCTTTCTCCATTGTATGTTCTTGGTTCTTCCTGTGTAGTTTAATTGTCCATATATATGTGGATTTATTTTGGGGCTTTTTCATTCCACTGATCTGTGTGTCTATTTTTATACTGATGACGTATTTTTGATTATTACAGCTTTGTATTACAGTTTGAAGTCAGCATGATACCTCCAACTTTGCTCTTTCTCAGGATCACTTTGGCTCTTGAGAAACTTCTGCAGTTCCATACAAATTTTACAATTATTTGTTCTAGTTCTGTGAAGTTTGCCATTAGGATTTTGATGGGTATTGAATTGAACCTGTAGGTTATTTCGAGTAGTATGGACATTTTTTTAAAAAGATTTTATTTACTTATTTGACAGACAGAGATCACAAGTAGGCAGAGAGGCAGGCAGAGAGAGAGGCAGAGAGAGAGGAGGAAGCAGGCTCTCCACGGAGCAGAGAGCCCAATGCGGGGCTCTATCCCAGGACCCTGGGATCATGACCCGAGCGGAAGGCAGAGGCTTTAACCCCCTGAGCCACCAGGCGCCCCTAGTATGGACATTTTAACAATAGCAATTCTTTCGATCCCTGAGCATGGACTATCTTTCCAATTATTTGTGTCATCTTCAATTTTATCAGTGTCTTATAGTTTTCAGAGTATATATAGGTCTTGTAGTTAAATTCATCCCTGGGTATATTATTCTTTGTGATTGTTTGCAATTACAAATGGGATTCTTTGCAATTATAAATGGCATTGTTTTCTTATCTTTCTGATGTTTTGTTATTAGCATATAGAAATGCCATGAATATCTATATATTGATTTTGTGTTCTACAACTTTATTGAATTCATTTGTCAGTTCCAACTGATAAGACTTTGGTGGATTTCTCAGGGTTTTTTATATGTAGTAGCATGTCATCTATGGAAACAGTTCTACTTCTGCCTTTCTGATTTGGGTGTCTTTTATTTCTTTTTCTTGTCTAACCGCTGTACCTAGGACTTCTAATACTACATTGACTTGAAGTGATAGGAGTGGGCAACCCAGTCTTGTTTTTAGAGGAAAAGCTTTCAGCACCTTACTGTTGAGTATGATGCTAGCTCTAGGATTGTGCTATATGGCCATTAGTATGTTCCCTCTATATTCACTTTGCTGAGCTTTTCTCATAAATAAATGTTACATTTTATCAAATGCTTTTTCTTTGTCTACTGAGATGTTATATTACTTTTATCATACATTTTGTTAATAGATCACATTGAGGAATATTATGCCTCTATCAGAAAGGATGAATACCCAACTTTTGTATCAACATTGATAAGACTGGAGGAGATTATGCTGAGTGAAATAAGTCAAACAGAGAGTCAATTATCATATGGTTTCACTTACTTGTGGAGCATAAGGAATAATACAGAGGACATTGAGAGCTGGAGAGGAGAAGTAAGTTGGGCAAAATCGGAGGGGAAAACAAACCATAAGAGACTGGACACTGAGAAACTGAGGGTTTTGGAGGGGTGGAGGGAGGGTAGCTGGGTAAGCCTGATGGTGGGTATTAAGGAGGGCACATATTGCGTGGAGCACTGGGTGTGGTGCATAAACAATAAATCTTAGAACACTGAAAAAAAATAAAATTAAATAAAAAAATAGATCACATTGATTTACAGATGTTGAACCACCCTTGCATCTCTAAAATAAATGCTACTTGATCATGATGTATGATCTTTTCAACATATTACTGGGTCAGTTTACTAATACTTTCTTGAGGATTTTTGCTACTATGTTCATCAAGGATACTGGCCTATAATTTTCCCTTTTTTGTGGTTTCCCTTTCTGGGTTTGGTATTAGGATAATGCTGGATTTGTAAAATGTGTTGGAAAAAGTTCCCTCCTCTTCAATTTTTTGGAAGAATTTGAGAAGAATATTAAATCTTCATTGAATGTTTGATGGAATTTGCCAAAGAAGCCATCTGATCCTGAACTTTCATTTGTTGAGAGATTTCTGATTACTGTTTTACTCTCCCTACCAAAGTCTATTAAAATTTATATTTCTTCATATTCAGTCTTGGAAGATTTTCTGTTTCTAGAATTTTTTTTAAAGATTTTTATTTATCTGACAGAGAGAGCACAAGTAGACACAGCAGCAGGCAGAAGGAGAGGGAGAAGCAGGCTCCCTGCTAAGCAAAGAGGCTCTCCACTGAGCAGGAGACTGATCCCAGGACTCTGGGATCATGACCTAAACTGAAGGCAGTCACTTAACTGAGTCACCCAGACGCCCCTGATTATAGAAATGTATCCATTTCCTCTAGGTTGTCCACCTTGTTGGCATATAATTGTTCATTATAGTCCCTTTGATCTTTTGTATTTCTGTGGTATCAGTTGTAACTTCCCTTTCATTTCTTATTTTGTTTGTGTACTCTATCTTTTTTTCTTGGTTAGTCAAGCTTAAGAGTTTATTGATTTTGTTTACATTTTCAAAGAACCAGTTTAGTTTCACTGATTGTTTTTTTTAGTCTATTTATTGAGTTTATTGTTTTTTTTAGTCTCTATTTCCTCTCTGATCCTGTTTTCTTCTTTCTACTAATGTTGGGCTTTGCTCTTCTTTCTCTAGTTCTCTGAGGTATAAAGTTAGATTGTTTATTTGAGGTTTTTCTTGTTTCTTGAGGTAGGTCTATATTGCTATGAACTTCCTTCTTAGAACCATTTTTGTTATGTGTCATAGATTTGGGACTGCTGCATTCCATAAATTTTGATATGTCATATTTTCTTTAGGTATCTCTAGGTATTTTTTTCCTTTCTCTTTTGATTCATTTAATGACCCGGTTGTTCAGTACTTACTGTTTAACCTCCAAGTTTTGTTGAGTTTTTTCCTCATTTTCTTCTTGTAATTGATTTCTAGTTTCACATCATTATGACTGCAAAAAATGTCTGATATAGTTTCAGTTTTCTTGCATTTAATGAGACTTGTTTTGTGACTCAACATGTGATCTATTCTTGAAGCATGTTCCATGTGCACTTGAGAAGTTTGTGTATTCTGCTGCTTTTGGATGGAATGTTCTGTATATAGCTATTAAATCCATCTGGTCTAATGTGTCATTTATGCCTGATGTTTCCGTCTTGATCTTTTGTCTGAATGGTCTGTCCATTTATGAAACACTACTGTTATTGCACTGCTTTCAGTTTCTCCAAGTCTTGTAATATTTGCTTTATAAATCTTGGTCCTCCTATGTTGAGGGCATATATATTTCTAAGTGTTTTATCTTCCTATTGTATTGACCCCTTTAAGACAGTGCAATGCCCTTCTCTATTTTTATTACAATCTTTTAAAGTCTACTCTGTCTGACATAAGTATACCTACTTATATTATAGTCTTTTAAAAAGTCTACTCTGTCTGATAAGAGTATACTTAGTCTGGCTTTCATTTCATATTCATTTCCATGGAATATCTTTTCCATCCCCTCACTTTCTGTGTGTGTACTTACTTCTGGAGTGAGTCACCTACAGGCAACATCTAGATGACTCTTGTTTTCCTACCCACTCAGCCACACCATGTCTTCTATTGGTGAATTCAGTCAATTTGCATTTAAAGTAACTACTGATAAGCATATACTTATTATATATAATTTGCAAATACTTTCTCCCATTCCATTGGCAGCCATGTAACTCCACTGTGTCTTTTCATTCACAAGAGTTGTTTGATGTAACCCTGTTTGTCTGTTTTGCTTTTGTTGCCTGTGCTTTAGGTATCATAAGCCAAGAAATCGTTGCTAGGTCCAACACCATGTTTTCTTCTAGGAGTCTTATAGTTTTAGGTCTTATATTAAGATTGTTAAACCATTTTGAGTTAATTTTTTTATATGGTATAAAGGTCCAACTTCATTTTTCTGCCTTGGATATACTTTATTCCCAACACCATTTGAAAAGACTGATTGTCCTTTCCCATTGAGTGGTCCTGGCATCCTTGTTGAAGATCACTAGACCAAATATGCAAGGGTCTATCTTTGCACTGTGATTTATTTGCCTATGTCAGTATCACACTCTTATGATTGACAATCAAAGACTCTTATGTTGACAATCTGTACAGATCTTCCTTGGAAAAGTTCAGTTCCTTTCCCAATTTTAATTTTTTTTTCTTGCTATTGAGTTGTAGGAGTTCCTTATATTTCGGGGTATTAGTATCTTATCAAATATGTGATATATAAATATATCCTCTCATTTCATAGGCTGCCTTTTCATTTCGTTGGTGGTTTCCTTTACCGTGCAAACTTTTTAGTCTGAAGTAGTCCCACTTACTTACTTTTATTTCTGTTCCTTTTGCTTTGGTGTCAGATTAAAAAAATAATTTCTGAAAACAGTATCAAGGAGCTTTTTTCTGATGTTTCCTTCCAGGATTTTATGGTTTCAGGCCTTACATATAATTCTTTAATCCACTCTGAGTTAATTTTGTGAGTGGTGTAAGATAGAGGTCCAGTTTTTTTCTTTCACATGTGCATAACCAGTTTTCCCAATACCATTTACTGCAGAGAAAATCATTATCCCATAGAGTATTCTTGGCTCCCCTGTCAAATATTAGTTGATTGTGGGGCATCTGGGTGGCTCAGTTAGTTAAGTGTCCAATGCTTGATTTCAGCTCAAGTCATGATCTCAGGGTTTCAAGATTAAGCCCCATGTCAGGCTCTGTGCACAGTGTGATGTCTGCTCAAGATTCTCACCCCCTTTCCTTACCCCTCCCCTACACCTGCTCACGCTGTCTAAAAAAATTATACACACACACACACATCAACTTATATATGTTGTGTATATACACACACACATATATATGGTAATTGTATATATGTGAGTTCATTTCTGGGGTCTGAATTCTGTTCCATTGGTGTGTGTATACATACACACACACATCAACTTATATAATTCTGTTCCATTGGTATATATATACACATATGTGTATATATATATGTGTGTGTATATACATATATATATACACCAATATATATAATTATATTATATAATTCTGTTCCATTGGCATATATGTTTATACACGCACACAATCAACTTATATAAGTTGAATATATATATTGAATATATTGAATATATTCTATATATATATATATAAATTATATATATGTGATTGTATATATGTGAGTTCATTTCTGGGGTCTGAATTCTGTTCCATTGGTTTATGTATCTATTTTTATGCCAGTATCATGTTTTAATTACTGTAACCTTAAAATGTAGCTTGAAATCCAGAAATTTCATATATCTGGCTTTATTCCTCTTTCTCAAAATTGCTTTGGCTCCTTGGGGTTTTTGTGGTACCATACAAATTTTAGGGTTACTCTTCCTTTTCTGTAAAAATTCCATTGAAATTTGAGTAGGGATTGCATTGGATCTATAGATGGCTTTGGGTACTATGGACATCTTAACAACATTAATTATTCCAATCATGACGGGAAATCGTTCCATGTATTTGTGTCTTCAATTTCTTTCATCAATGTCTTCTAGTTTTCAGTGTACAGATCTTTCACCTCCTTTTATTCCTAAGTATTTCATTGTTCTTGATAATATTGTGACTTGGACTGTTTTCTTTTTCAGATAATCTCTCATTAGTGCAAACCCAATCCAAATGATTTTTTTGCATACTAACTTTTTATCTTCAATCTTTACTGATTTCCTTTATTAGTTCTAACTTTTGTGTGTGTAGAGTCTTTAGCCTTTATTCTTCTACATTTAAGAACATCCTTTGCAAATAGATGACTTTACTTCTTTCTTTGCCATTTGGATTCTTTTAAGTTCTTTTCCTTGTCTGATTACTATGGCTAGGATTTGCATTACTAAGTTGAAAAGGCATAGTGAGAATGGAAACACTTGCCTCATTCTTAAAGGAAAAATTTTCACCATTTCACCATGTAGTATGCTGTTAGCAGTGGTATGGCCTTTGCTGAGGCATACATGCTTACATACCTAATGTATTAAGAGTTTTTATCATGAAATGATAGTAAGTTTTGTTAAATGTCTTTTCTGTATATATTAAGATGATTATATAATTTTTATCGTTCATTAATGTAATACATCAATTTATTGATCTATGTATGATGAAACACCCTTGCCTCCTAGGAATGATTCCCACCTGATAACAGTGTATGTTCCTTCTAACATGCTCTTAATGTGGTTTCCTAGTATTTGGAGAAATTCTGCATGTCTTCATCAGTGTCCTGTAATATTCTTTTCTTATACTGACCTTATCTGGCTTTTGTATCTTGTATTTTGATTTTGTATTTTGTATTATGTAAGGTAATGCTGTTCTTGTAAATGAGTTTGGAAGTTCTTCCTCCTCCTCTTGAATTTTTTGGAAGAGTTTGACAAGGACTAGCATTAATCCTTCTTTAAATGTTTGAATTCACCAGTGAAACCATCTGGTGCTGGGCTTATCTTTGTTAGGAAGCTTTTGATGCTGAATCAGTCTCCTTACTAATCATTGGTCTGTTCAGGTTTTCTATTTCCTTGGTTGACTCTATGTTTCTAGAAATTCATCCATTTATTCTAGGTTGTCCAATAGGTTGGAGTATAACTGTTAATAGTAGTTTCTCATCATTCTTTTTATTTCTGTGGTATCTACTGTAACATCTCCTCTTTTATTTATAATTTTATTCATTTAGGAATCCTCTCTTTTACTCTTGTATAGTCTACCTGATAGTTTATCAATTTTGCTATCATTTCAAAGAACCCACTCAGTTTTGTTAATCTTTTCTATTGCTTTTCTATCTTCTATTCCATTTATTTCTGCTTATCTTTATTATTTCCTTTCTTTTGCTAACATTGGGCTTAGTTTGTTCTTCTTTTAGTTCCTTGAGGTATACGGTTAGGTTGTTTGAGATACGTTTCTTTTTTCTTGACATATGTGCTTCCACCTATAGTTTCCTTTTAAAACCATTTATGCTGCATCCTATAAGTTTCAGTATATTGTGTTTCCATTTTTAATTGTCTCAAGACAATTTTTCATTTCTCTTTTGATTTCTTCTTTGATCCAGTGGTTATTTCTACGTATTTGTGAGTTTTCCAGCTTTCTTCCTGTTATTTATTTCTATTTTCATTTTCTAACCTTGGTGGTCAGAAAAGGTACTTGACATTATTTTTCTCATATTCTGTTTCTTGAGACTTGTTTTGTCTTTATCTTGAGACTTGTTTTGATTTATCCTAGGTAATGAACAATGTGTGCTTTAAAATAACATGTATTCTACTACTGTTAGATGGAATGTATATGTCAGAATGTATATGTCTCCTAGGTCCATCAGGCCTATACTATTGTTCAAATCCACTGTTCCCTTAATGATTCTCTAAGTGATCTATCCATTGGTAACAGTGGATATTAAAGGCCCCAACTATTACTGTACTGCTGTTTATTGCTCCTTTTAGTTCTGTATTTACTTATATATTTTGGTGCTCTGATTTTCAGTGTATCATCTACCTTCTACTTGCCAGTTGTTTATCCATTTATTTATTTTTTTAAGAATTTATTTATTTGACAGAGAGTGAGAGAAGGAGAGAGAGCACAAGCAAGGGGAGCAGCAGAGGAAGAGGGGGGAAGCAGGCTCCCTGCTCAGCAGGGAGCCCGATAAAGGACTGGATCCCAGGACCCTGAGATCATGACCCAAGCTGAAGGCAGAGGCTTAACCCACCGAGCCACCCAGGTGCCCATTTATCCATTTATTACAGGGCTATGTTACTATTAGTTTTAAAGATTTTATTTATTTATTTGACAGAGAAAAAGAGAGTACAAGCAGGGGGAGAGGCAGGCAGAGGGAGAAGCAGGCTCCCCACTGAGCAGGAAGCCTGATGTGGGGATCAATCCCAGGACCCTGGGATCATGACCTGAGCCAAAGGCAGATGCTTAACCAACTGAGCCACCCAGGTGTCCCTACAGGGCTATTTTATTGCGTTCCTAAACTTAGAATTGTTGTATCCACTTGGTATATTGACCCTTTCATCATTATAAAATGTCTTTGTTTCTAGTAATTCTGGTCTTAAAGTACATTTTGTTGATAGTAACACAGAAACTCCAGCTCTCTTCCAATTACTGCTTAAATGGTACTACGTTTTTCATTCTTTAACTTTAAACATATTTGCCTCTGAATTTAAAATGTGCCTCTTCTAGACAACACATAGCTGAATGTTTTTAGTCCATTTTTCTAATATTTTAAGTCCGATGTCTGGCTCTCCTTGAGGCAGTTTCTATTGACTGCTTTCTTTTAGTGTGTATGACCCATGCTTTCTTATTTCTTTGCAAGTCTCATAATTACTTGTTGCAAACTAAAGATTTTAAATAATATGGCAAATCTGTAAATCAGATTCCTCCCCTTCCCCAACTGTTTGTTGTTACTGTATTGTTTGTTTAGTGGCTTTTCCTGAACTAATTCTTTGTTGTATGTGACCCGTGAAGTCTCAGTTAGCTGATTTTATTATTGGATAGAGATTTCCTGAAATGCCTTGAATGAGTAAGTATCCCAGCCTTTGTCATTGGGTTCTGCATGCATGTTAAGGTATAATTTCAGTGCTCCAGGAGACAGGTTTTTTTTTAAAGATTTTTTTTAAAGATATTTTTAAGTCTGTCATAGTCTTCACTTTTTGCTTACGCAGAATCTCAAGGGTTGTCAGAGGTAAGAGCTTCGAGCCTTCTCAGGTTTTTCTGAGGCAGGTGGACATAGATTCCCAAAAATATGTCAGAGTTCATCAGTATACTGTATTTCCCAGCTTTTCCTTTTAAGTTTTTTGGTCAACCTTGTGTTTGCCCAACTACTATTAGCACCAGATGCAACAGTAATGTTAAACGGTCAAATGCTCTGGGGAAAAGACTTTACTGAATGAGCTCACAGTCAGATCAAAGAAAAACAAACTCTGCAAGTGAGGATTTTCCAGGAAGCTGCCAGACAAGTCAAATAATGACAATTCCCTGGGAATTGTCATTGAGACTTTTTGAGGGAGCTCCTAACTGCCTATTGCTGTCAATGATTCTGGTTTTCACAGCTAATATGACTGTGAGAGACTAATGGTTTTTAAGATTACTGTGGAACTGAGGAGAGGGGAATGATAACAGAGCAAGTGAAAACACCACAAAATCTTACTGTTCTTATGGATATTCAGCTTTTTGTTTTGTTTTGTTTTGTTTTCTTCAATAAACACTCTTCAGATTGTTGCAAGCCTTTCATTAATCTCCAGAGTTCTGAAAACATTTTGACCATTTTTTGCAAGTGTTCTCATTGTTCTTTGAAGGAACAGATTTTCAGAAGTACTTACTGTCACTTGGAAGTACTATTCGCTCCATCTAACCTTTAGACACTAATGAGAGAATAGTTTTAATGTCAATAATGGCCACATCAAAAATTAATTTTGTAAGTTGTAATTACTTAAGCTTTTAATGAAAAAATTTAGAGGACACCTTTAACCTGGAAGAAGGGTACTATTTTTTGTTCAAAATTCTTTTGAAAGACTAATGAGCAATATGTTTAAAGAACACTACGTCAAAAAACTCGAGGACATTATGAATTTTTATTATATGGTATAAATAAAACTTTCATCATTTAATTAATAATTGTTATGTTTTATAACACTGAAAAACAATGGTAAAGTTCCTGGCATTATTTTGGTTTATAAAGTCATACTTCATTCTAAATTCAGACTTATTTTATTTACTGGCTTATTTAGCATTGCTTTTTGTATACTTTCACAGACTACATTAGTGTAAAGATACCATCTGACTCACATGAATTTTGAAATAACAATTAGGAAAATAGCAACTAGGGAGAGAATGGATATGTAAATTCAAGCTAACAATAACAATTCATACACTTTGGGTCCTCCACAGTAAAGAAGAATTAGTACAAACACCCAAGAACTGGTGCCTCAATTTGCCTGACTAATGCAGGAAAATAACCAAGATAAATGGACTTCTATTAGTCAAAGATGCTCAACAACTTACTGAATATTTGATTAGTTGAGGTGATTTATATCTGCCATTTATTGTCCTCTCTGACTCACTGGCAGTTCTAGGTAAGGCCCAGGAGGAAAGGTGAAGGGTCTCATTAGTCCATTTGTGCCTTATTTACATATATGATTAAACACTTCCTGAGTTTTTGTACCATTTTTATCATGGAGTAAAAGTAAAATGAAATGAAGTCTTTGTCATTGAGAAACACTCCTTCATATAATACCTGGATTTTTCCTTCTTGTTATAACAAACTGTATCAATTATTTTGAAATACTATTAGTCAAATACTGTCCACTGAACAAAGCTAACTGTAATCACTGATTTTGTATCTCAACCATTCATAGCTATCACAGAGAAACTCACACATTGCCATGATTCTATTTTCTTCCCAAATTGATTCATAACTTTGGAAAAGAGTAGGCTTCCTCTGCAATAAATGCTGGCCAGTTATATGCCAAGACAGTAATTTTGTAGTACCTTTTTATATTCTGGATTCCTTTCCATTAAATGAATAAAAGCATGGAGATGTGAAAAAGCCTCCTGATGCATTGAGAGTCAAAGAAATTGTTTCTTGAAATCAATGCAACATTTCCAATCAAATCTGAGCTGTTCGATGAATATGAATCTCTAGATCATTAACTAAAATCAAGAGGCATCTTTAATCAAATCTAAAATTTAACATACAGAATGGAAAATCCACAAAAAAGTAAAAATTCCATTTGAAACCCCAAAATACAAGGCCCAAATTTTGAATATTTGCCAATTAAGGTACAATCCTTAATGAGAGAGAATATTAAGCAAAAAGATGAAAAACCCAAGACTGGAGGTTCATATCCCCAGAAAAATTTAAGGCTTTCCTCCAAAATGATTATACTGACATTTTCAAATATATTATAATATTACCTTATAATACAAGAAAGAGCTCTTTTCTCCATTTTTTAAAAAGATATATTAAATGACTTTTAGAAATTCTTTGATGAATTTATCATTTCTCAAAAACTGAACTCAGATACGTTTTTAACATGTTATCATTCAGAACGTTAAGTAATTAAGGATCATCCTTAACCTTACTCTACTATGTCTGGGAGAGAGAGAAGAAGGTTTCATGTACTAAGGGCAGGGGGTGTAGAAAAGTTCTGTAAATTTGTGAAAAGAACTAGATAGGAGGGAGCGCCTGGGTGGCTCAGTGGGTTAAAGCCTCTGCCTTTGGTTCAGGTCATGATCCCAGGGTGCTAGGATAGAGCCCTGCATCAGACTCTCTGCTCAGCAGGGAGCCTGCTTCCTCCTCTCTCTCTGCCTGCCTCTCTGCCTACTTGTGATCTCTGTCTGTCAAATAAATAAATAAAATCTTAAAAAAAAAAAAAAGAAGAACTAGATAGGAAAAATTTAAGCTTTACAGGTCATGAGGTCTCTGTTATAACTACTCATCACCTTATCATTTTAGTGTAAAGATGTAAAGAAATGGGTGTGGCTGTGTTCCATAAACCCTCACTTACAAAAACAGGCCATCAGCTGGATTTTACCTGTGGGTCATGCTTTGCTGACCCCTGATCTTTTTTTTTTTCCTTTAAGATTTTATTTTTAAGTCCTCTCTATACCCAGTGTGGGCCTCGGAATCACAACCCTAAGATCAAAAGTCACATGCTCCACCAATGAGCCAGCCAGGTGCCTAGTTGACCCCTGAACTAAAAGAAAACTGGAAGGAAATGGCATTTGTATTCAAGACAACATCATGAGTGAGCATGCAAATAGATGAGAATTATGTATTAGAATATGTATTCAGATGTATTCTGTGCCTTACTGTTAAATTTATGGAATTTTTCCCCACTCAGTTGATAATCAGCTCCCAACTTTAGTGGTAACAATGAGAGTAAAGGGGAAAAGTTAAGATGAAGAGATTCCTTCTTTAGAGTCACCTAGAAACCATACAAGCTACTGTCCGAAATTCAGCACAAGAGCGACCAAGTCTTTGCTTTGAGTATGCTTTCCCTGACAACTGGAGGAATGAAACCTTCTTCAAAGCTCCAGACAAGACCTAACCTAAACTCAGATCTAAGAGAGAGCAGCTAGCAAGGACACCTATCTCAAGTATTCACCAGGAAAACAGACCACAGCATATACTCTGACCTACAGGTTGCAGAATTAGGCAAAATAATCCTAAAATTTTTATTTTTAATAATGTAGAATGTGGCATTGTGGGAAAAAAAAACTTTCAGAGAAACTAAAAGCTTTCATGATCCATAAAATCTGGCCTCATAAGTCTTGGGATTTTAAACCACAGCAGGCATACCCTCCCACATGATAATTCCACCTCCTCCAACATGTTACAATAATTGGGGGGAGAAAAAGCATACTACGGATTTGGTAATTATTTCAGTTCTATAGATCTGCTATAAGCTATTTTGCTTTTGTTTTGTATTCTTCTCTATCAAATAAGTTTGATTGTATTATGCTGCCCTCAGGTGCCTATTTTTTTATACATATGATTAGCAGGCAAAGCAAGATCCTTCATAAATTTGCAAACCAAGAAGCTGTGGCTGTGATATTCAAAGTATTCTTTCATAAACCCCAATCACAGGCTAATGTAAGTATTAGAAGTTTAACTTTTAGGGATATCTGAAATATTATTTGGACTTTCCTGCCAGTTGTATAATACACTGCCATTGAAAAAGGAACTAGACATGGTTTAAAGAAAAAAATATGGCAACTGATAACAACATTCTAAGACAGTGGTTCTTAAAGTATGACTCAGGGATCCTGTTCAGGGAGTCCATGAGGTCACACCTAGTGTTATAATAATACTCAGAACATTTTTTCACTCTCACTCATAAGTTACAGTGGAGTTTTCTAGAAGCTACATTACTTGTGACATATAGCAACTAACTAAATACAGAAGCAGAGAATTCAGCTGTCTTCTATTAAGCCAAATATGAAAGAGTCTTGCAAAAAATTTTCAATGCTATACTTTTCACTGATTTTTTTGTTTTGATAAGTCTAATTATTATTCATAAAAAAAGAATGTTATTTCTATAGGATTTCACTTACATGTGGAATCTGAAAAACAAACAAATGAACTTTAAGGATTCAGGATTTAAGGATTAAGGAGTGCACTTGTGATAAGCATCAGGTGTTCTTTGTAAGTACTGAATCACTAAATTGTACACCTGAAACTGGTATTATACTGTATGTTAACTAACTGGAATTTAAATTAAAAACTTAAAAAAAATATGTGTGTGTAAAGTTAAAAAGAAAAAAAAAAAGGAAAAGCAGAAACAGACCCACAAATAAAGAGAAACAAACTGCTGCCAGAGTGGAGCGGGGGTTGGGAGCTGGGCAAAATAGGTGAAGGGAGTAGGAGACCACAGGCTTCCAGTTATGAAATGAGTAAGTCACAGGATAAAAAGTATAGCACAGGAAAAATAGTCAATAGTATTGTAAAAGTGTTGTATGGTGACAGATGGTAGCTACAATTGTGGTAAGCATAGCATAACAAACAAACTTGTCAAATCACTAGGTTGTACACCTGAAACTAACATAACATTGTGTGTCAACTATACTTCAATTAATTTAAAAAAAAGGTACAATCTTCCACTTGTAAAATAAGTACTGCATGGGGATATAATGTACATCATGGTGACTACAGTACTGCATGTCTGAAACTGAAGAGTAGCTTGAAAGTTCTTATCATAAGGAAAAAAAATTATAACTACGGATGGTGACAGATGTTAACTAGACTTACTATGGGGGCGCCTGGGTGGCTCAGTGGGTTAAAGCCTCTGCCTTCGGCTCAGGTCATGATCCCAGGGTCCTGGGATCGAGCCCCGCATCGGGCTCTCTGCTCAGCAGGGAGCCTGCTTCCCTTCCTCTGTCTCTCTGCCTGCCTCTCTGCCTACTTGTGATCTCTGTCAAATAAATAAAATCTTTAAAAAACAAAACAAAACTAGACTTACTGTGGTGATCATTTTGTAATTATATGTAAATAATGAATCATTATGTTGTATACCTAAAAATAAACTAAAAAATAAAATTCACTCATTTTTTAAAAAAAAGTATGTTATTCATTTAATTGGTTTATTATTGCTATTTTAAAATACTAAATATTTTTAAATCTTATCCATTTTAGTTTCTAACATGGTAAATATTAATGGATATACACAAAAGCTCTTTGGGGTCCTCAAAAAAATATAAGAGTACAAAGGGAATATGATACTAAAAAGTTTGAGAAGTACTGTAGTAGCAGATTCTATAACAACTTCATAGAAAGTATTTCCTAGAAATTTGAGAAGATAGAAGACACTGACTTCATTATCAAATTATAAAGACTAAACTCTACTTTTAACTTGTCATAGAATGACAGATGTTAACTTAAGTAATGGCATTAGAGGTAAGAGGTTTGCTTCAGTCACCTTCCTCACCCTCACTCCTTCCCTCCTCAAACCATTTGCAGGAAGAAAGGGCAAAAACAGATTTAATATGGAGTTTGATCTGCTTTATCGTTTTCTACTAAAGACCTGTGCAAATATGAAAAACTCGTAATGGTAAGAAGGAAAAGGAATGCAGCTACTGAATAACGTACAAATTCGATAAATGAGCCCCACTGACCCAACTGATATCTCCACATTGTATGAACCTATTCTTAAAAAAGGAGAACTAGCAAAAAAAAAAAAAAAAAAAAAAAAAGTGAAGAAAGGAAGAGAAGTGGGGGAGGTGGCCAGAGGAGGAAGAAATGGGGGAAAGGAGGTTTTCATTTTGAGAAGTCACAGAAGCAGAGAAAATGCACCAGTGCGTGATTAACTGTGACATGCTTAAGTAAGCATTCCTATTAAAATCCACACATAGTTGTCAATGTGACAGTATCTTAAAGGTCATTTTAAAATTGAAAAATCTGAGGGGCGCCTGAATGGCTCAGTTGGCTAAGCATCTGCTTTCAGCTCAGATCATGATCTTGGGGTCCTGGGATTGAGCTGAGTCAGGCTCTCTGCTCAGCAGGAGACTGCTTCTCCCTCTCCGTAGGCCCCTCCCTGCCAACTTGTGCGCTCTCTCTCTCTCTCTCTCAAATAAATAAATAAAATCTTTAAAAAAATAGAAAAATCCGTAAGACATTTTTGGATAAAAACATTTCCACAGCTGACGGTAAAGGTTCTTAAGCAATCCCCAAAATGCTCCTTAAGGTAAGAGAAAAAGTAACAGTAAAACTGAACCCAATGCCCCACCAGAAACCCTTGGCAACTCTGGTCCAGACCTGATCCTTCCGTGAACTATCACTATCACTGAGAAGCTCCAGGGATGAGAGCCTGCTGGAAGTCACTGTAGCTGGGAAGCTCCCAAAGAGGTGAAAGGAAAGACTTGGAACCAAGGACATGGAAAAGAGGCTTCCAAGGGAAAGGAGGCTTGTTGACTGAAAGGAAATTAAGAACAAGGCTAGAATCTACTGTAGGGTAAAACTCAGATAGGAAAATAAATGAATGCCAAAGACGGCTTTCTTGGCAGAGGGCATCTAGGATGTGGGACGGCAGAGACAGGAAGAGGAGCCCAGAGAGAAGACAGCTAGACAGGAGGGAGAGCAGCAGGCAAAAAGCACTTCAGGCAGCTGGCCAATTACAATAATGATTACCACAGAAACAGAAATCTCCTAAGGATGTTAAAGGTCTGTGGTGCTTTTGAGGGTAGAAAGGTAAAACAGCACACTATGAAAAGTAAAAGCATTAAACAATTCTTATGATAGTCATTTTCCACTTCTGATAATAAACAAAATATTTTGCCTGCCAATTTAAAATTCTACGATCCTACAGAGCCAATCTAGGAATTAAAAAAAAATTACCAATGCAGTTTACATACTGAAAAATAATGAACTGCTAACATTATTCTATTACAAAACCTATACTTGACTCCTTTCTGCCCCTCTACCAGTATGGTAGACTAACTGTGGTTTTATCCCTTGAATGTAACTTATAATCCAACACCAAACAAAAACAAACAAAAAACAGTAAGGTCCTGCCTCATAATTAAACTCAGACCACTGAGGATGATATTCAACACACCCAGAGTATCCCAAATTTATCTACAGGATGAGTAGACTGAGACACCACTCCAGAAGAACCACACCCCCAACTCCCTTACACCTGTTGCAGAGTGGGCTAGCTCCTGCCATTACTGAAAAACACAGAGATGCCTTGGGTAAAATTCCTATTAAAAATCCCAAGCCACGGTGTCAAAGGATAGATTCTGCCACAATACCTTGATTACAAATAAATGTCCTTGCTACTGCCTCTAACCAAGGCCCGACCCTGGGCAGCCATTGTCTTACAGATCTCTTTTGACTTTTAGTTGTGAAAATGACCAACTGATTCTATATTTATCTATCCCACTCTTCATTACAACTCAGTCTACATCTAAAGCTTCTTCCCACTTCAGGGTCCAACCCTGGTGCAAAGTTTCTGCCTATTGTCCTGCCCCTGACACCTGTCTTCAGCTCCAGTGATAATCCTGGTAGATAGGTGAATCTCAGGTATGATCCAAGTACCTGAGAGCTAGTTACAGTCAACAAAGCACAATGAAGATCAGTCCAAAAAGAAATAGTATTGAATTTATTCTAACTTTATAAAATCCTTTATTCATACTTTTTCCAACAAAACACAAGGCTTTAAAGAAAAAGATTTTCATATTTTCAATTTTTTCCTTGTTGGTAGCTCAAATAACATCAGTACAGCTTAGATCCTATATTGTAAGAGAAAAATAAACTCTAGAGTTTGTTTTAATAGAAAGTTATCTGTATATGCAAAAGTTTAATTTACATACATATTTCATCGATGAAGAGTCATATTAAAAATAAGAGATTACTCAACAAATTAGCTCTGTGACCACAATTATAAAATATTTTATCTAAGAGAATAAACCACATGCAAATAAAAGCAAGTCAATACTATTTCTAAAATAATAATGCATCATTTGTATTTTTTAAAAAATTGGTACAAAAGGGAATCAGCATTTTTAGCTCCACTGAAATTATGACATTTGAATGAACTTCTCCCAAAAATATTGCATATACTTTGGACTGTTTTTTTCCTAGCCTACTTAGTGAAATTCAGTTATCCAAGGTATAATTAAAATATCTCCCCAGTACTTTTCCACTACAGCACCTCAGTTACCTACTATATTGTAAGTTAAAAGGACTAATGGAAGTCAGCCTAGCCAACATTACCAGAAATGAGATTTGACTTCCATGAATGTCTCATTCATTTCCAATCCTTACCCAGATGGCAAAGAATTTGGATACAGTAGATATACTATAAGTGTTTGTTGAATGTTAGAATAAATTATAAAAAGAAAGAAAGGCATTCCAACATATAACACTATATTAGATTTATTACATTAGTATACATCCAATGATTTTATTAGTAAGAAAAGTTAGCAGAATGAACAAAGGCCCATACCAGTGCATTTCCAATGTATCATTCCTCAGAGTAAATAAAACCCACAAGGAGGATTCATCACAAAGAAAAGGCAAAAGAAGCTAATTCCCAAGTTATGCCTCCCCCACTGAGAGCATGAGGACAAGCTTATTGCAGTACTTCTTAGAAAGATCATGCTGGTGTATTGCTATCAGGGCACAATGGTAAAGAAGAAAAGGAAAATGGCTTATTAGTTTACTTCCCAAGAGGACTATTCTAGCATTGGACTAAGTAATGAGAGGTGATGGCCTAGGCAATACAGCCTAGGGAGGAGGTGAAAAGGGGCAGATATTAGAAATAATTCACTTTATATTTTGAATGATTCACCTTCAAAGGGGTCATGCTAGTAAGTCAAACAGAAACTGTAACAATACATCAGGCAATCATGATGCAACAGAAACTACATCCAGAATTATGGATAAAAACTTACCACCTAGAAGGAAAATTTATTTTTAAAATGAATCCAGAGTTGGAAGATAAGAAAACACATTTTTGTATGGTTAGTTCTTATGAAACTACTATATATTCAACAGACTTTCAACAGCATGCATTGTAAATAAGGATTTAAAAAACCTCTAATATACAAAACCTAAACAACAGACAATTCTAAGTATATAGCACACGTTTTCAAGTTAATTAACTAATAATTAATAAAAATATGTTGATAATATTGTACTTATTCTCCCTCTTACAAGTAATTCTGTCACTACAGCCAATTGTTAATTATGTACAATTGGCACAACTCAGGATAATATTAAACTGTTTGTTCGTATACTGTCCCTTACCTATAAACTCCTACATTCTAGTTGCAAAAAGAAATGTTACTCTTCATTTAATCTCTTTTCAATTATATAAAAGTGGTCTGAAAACAGAGCAAGAGCAAATCCAAGATCTGTGGTTCTGAACTTATGGACTATAAACACTGGGGTACTCACGGTTAGTCTGGGTATCAAACAAGCTGAGTTATCTGAATATATAACAAACCTCACACCTTTATTTACTGCCATATTTAAAATCATTGTGATTAATAAGATATACACTTATTTGAAAGTATTAAAGCAATATTAGCTTTCTAAAAAGTAATTCAGCTTTTAATAGAAATTAATCCCCCATCTAGCAACTTCTACAAAAGTTCTATGAGATCCTCAACTTTTAAATAAGAATTGAACGTGTTACTAGATTTTTTGTCATTATAAATTTTCTCAGTCAACAGACACTAAATGCACACCCATCATATGTGAATGAGACCTTAAAATATCTCACGTGACAAAGCTACCTCATGTTGGGACTCACTAACTTGGATCAAAGTTATATGTGGACGAGTATTCAAAAATTCTCTCTTAAGTGGGAGGAAAAGAAGAGGACAAAATTGTAACTGTCATCATAAGACAGGCAGAGAAAAAAGCAAGGAAAACTTGCTTTGCTGGTAAGAGAAAAACAGGGGTCAAGACGGTCCACTGAGTTGTCATCCCCATAACAGACCAATGAGTTTAGATTCTGATCCTCATGTCAAGGCTCACACTGCGGGAATCCCGGCACCTTTATTTCCCCAGGATGTATTATGGTGCTATGGCCCCAAAATGTCCCTGAGAGTATCTACTAATTTTATTCTGTATCATCGCTGGACACATGTTACATATGTCTACAAGTCACTAGGTTATTCTAAATACAACTCCTGGAAATTGAAAAAGGAACTTCCTAGTTTCCTAGTTGAGTTGGGAGGTTTGTGAAGACAGTGTGAGCTATCACTACATCTCCTCATCATTTTTCTGACAGAACACTTCTTTTCCCCTTCAGTCTACTTTAATGGTCCCAAACTGCACCATTTTGCCTTTCTTAAGGAAATTATGTGTCCTTTTGGAATATGAAAATGAATTTGTACAGATACCTAAGCTTTATTCTTTCAGTGTGATTTTTTAAAATTTTAAGATAAATCATATAGCAAATCAAGGGATGACCTAGATTCTTTAATTACAAGAAACTTGGTTTTCTCTTCAGAATAAATGGACCTGGGACTATGAAGTAATTTGCTACTGGCCTATATTAAACTGAAAGATTTTCATTTTCTCTAAGATAAACAGTTAAACACTAAAATTTCACACCTATGAAAGGTAAAAGTTTATATATAATTATAAAGCATCTCACCCTGGTTAAGTTTTCTCTAGATTTTTCAACAGAAGATGAGACGGTAATTAGAATATTTTGATATTTCAACTAGTAAAAAAGACCACGTGAGCTGAGAAGCAAAGAGAAGGCTGTGTTCTTAAGACTGGCTACTAGATTTAGTAAAAACACGGTCATCATCTTCAGCTCTAACTTATTTCCTCTTTCCATCATATTATCAATCCAAATAGCTAACCAAAAAGCAAATGCTCTGTCTCTGCCATCTACTGGAGAAAAGATACAGAACACACTCACTACAGATAAATCAACTCCAGACATGCAGACAGTATCATATTCATGTTAGCATGTAAAGTAAGTTATTTCTTTTCCAAGGATTTACATTTACCTACCTGCCATGTAGAGAATGAGAGAAGGGAGGGGAGAGAATAAGTGTGTATGAACACAAAAACAAAGATAAGCTCAAGATATTTTAGTTTCTATAAGACAGCTTCACACACCTACACTTACATGGCCATGGAGATCTGTGTTAAGAAGCATCATTGCACAGGTGAGACAATGGACTCCATCTAAGGGAAGAGACAAGGGAAGAAAGCATTAATTCACTATTTCCTGTTGGACTACTTATTATCATTAAAGTGGCATACATTAAGAACCTTTGAAAACAAAATAATGTGGCTAAAGCACAATTAGTCATATTTGTTTGGGGAGACAAAAAAATTATTAAAAGGTCCTCAGTGCATATGGAGTATTATGCCTCCATCAGAAAGGATGAATACCCAACTTTTGTAGCAACATAGACGGGACTGGAAGAGATTATGCTGAGTGAAATAAGTCAAGCAGAGAGAGTCAATTATCATATGGTTTCACTTATTTGCGGAGCATAACAAATAACACGGAGGACATGGGGAGATGGAGAGGAGAAGGGAGTTGAGGGAAATTGGGGGAGATGAACCACGAGAGACTATGGACTCTGAAAAACAACCTGAGGGTTTTGAAGGGGCAGGGGGTGGGAGGTTGGGGGAGCCAGGTGGTGGGTATTATGGAGGGCACGCATTGCATGGAGCACTGGGTGTGGTGTAAAACTATAAATTCTGTTATGCTGAAAAGAAATGAAATTTTAAAAAATTTTTAAAAAAAAGGTCCTCAGTGCAGAGAGTAGGACTCTGCTAGTGATAAAGTATATTATTCTTAACTCTCTGGAGGGTAGTTTGATAGTACATATCTTAAGCTTTGGAAGAGTATCTTTTGACACAGCAAATCCACTTATAAGACTTTACACAAAGGAAATAGGATCTATACAAGATACAAGGATATCCAAAGAAATATTGCTCATAATGGGGAACAAGTAAATAAAACCCCCCAAAACCACAATCCTGTAATATTTAAGTCATTAAAAATGTTGTCCAAGTATGCTGACTGTTGAAACAAAAAGATATTTCACAATAAGTTATTATATGAAAAGCACATTATATGCAGTATGATCCCATTTAAATATAAATACATCTAGAATAATATATAGCATTATATTAAAATATTACTGTCTCTGGGTAGTGAGATAATTTTTATCTTTTTATTTATATTTTCCTAATCTTATGTAATAAAAGATACAGAAATGAAAATAAATTATTTGCTACCGTTCCTTCTTTTTTTTTTAACTTTCTGAAAGGAATGTAAATTAAGAAAGAAGCAAAAGTTACAGGAAACCAAGATTTGGGCCTTTCAGTATACTGTCCGGGTATTAGTTCTCTGGCTAAAAATATATGGGCAGGAATAGTTATCCTCTGTCTTGACAATTCACTAAAGGCAACATGTAGGTCAAGAGGTCCAGGATACTATGGATCAGCCAAAAGTAAAATACTGCAATAATCTGTAAATATTAAAAGATTAAATATTCAGGGGAAAGATGCTGCTCAAACCAGGTGGATCATGTCACATTTAGATGGAAACATCACTCTCTCTTCCTTATAAAGGAAAAGAAAAAGCACTAAGAATTAGAAGCTTCTCATTTCCAAACCTTAGAATTACTTCTACCCATTCTTTTCCTGCAATTCTCAACCCAAGTATAGTAGACAATGGTAGTTGCAGATGCAGAAAAATCTTATTTGTGTACGCCAAATGTACAGAAAGGCAGGCCTTCCTAATTACTGAATTCATGAATTAAAGACAGCTTATTTTTCAGAAGTATGCCTTTGAGTATAGTAGATGATTTCTATTAATAATGTCTCTAATGAGATGATATTGAATGTCCAAAAGTGTATTTATTCCAGTTCCAGATTATTATTAAATTTTAAGTACATTTAAAATAAATTCCTTGAAAGCATTTGTAAAACACTCAGCAGCCAACTCTCTAGTACCCTTATCAACAGTCAGATGAGTGTACATATCCAAATTCCTTATTTCACTTGGGAATGTCAATATTTTATTAGATTTAAAGGAAACTTTTAATAAAAACAATTCCCTTCTATCCCTTTCATTCTCTACACAATACTGATAAGTGATAGAAACAGTGAGTAAATAGTCTAAGTGTAATCAAAGAAAGGACTAAAGAAAATTAAATTCCCATTTTATGGAGATGAATGTGACTCTAATGATCAGATTGTTAGTTAATTTAGCTATAGCCTGCAGGGCAGAGGCTGGGGGATTAATCACTTTAGTCAACATCAAGTATACTTATCCCAGTTAACTGGCAAGACTGAAGCTAGAGATAATGGTTATTTCTGGTGCCTCTAATCCTAGTGATCGATTGCAGAATTCGTGTTTATGAAAGATTCTCCAATTGCAAATGAATGCGCCTGACTTCAAACCTTGAAAATTTTACTTTATTGCAGGAATTGACATGGAGGAAAACCTCTTGATAGGGTGCATCAACACTGAAATAGTTTAAAGTTGCTTTTTAAAAATATACAATAAACATAAACTCATAGTTTATTAAAATCATAAACCAAAGTCAGTGGTCAGTGTTGCTACAACGAATATCAAACCAAAGCACTGGAGACACACTACAAACTCCAGTGAGATTTGTAAATGTTTCCAAAACTAAGTATACATGCTCTTCAAGAAGTTTAGAGATCAGAGGGATAGAAAGTAGAAATAAAACCTGCATTTCATTTATTACAATGTGCTTTGCATGTAAAATTTCAGAGTGATTTAAAGCATCTTTATCATACTATAGAACTGGGAAACAAAGTAAAAAATAATGCAAAGAAAAGAATGTCATGCAGCCATTAAATATGACACGAGAAAATGCTCACAACTGAAAGGGAAAGAACAGAAAACAAAACTCTATAATGATTCAAATTGGAAATTAAATATTATACAAATAGAGAAGGAAATAAACAGTTGTTAAAAGTTATCTCCAGATAATTAGAGATTCCTAGGTGATTTTCATTTTCTTCTGTATAATCTTCCATATTTTCCACAATAAAATTTAACTTTTATAATGAGAAAAATGACCCTTGTTTTTTGAAATACAAACATTTCCATCAGATTACCTTGTGAAGCAATGGTATTTGGGTTACAATAAAAGTATCTATTGGAGAAGTGTATTAAAACTCTCTCTCGTTCTTGCGTTTCTCCCACAAGAGAAAATGCTTTAAAGAAATACCTAAAAAAAGAATTAAGAGAAAAAAAGTGAAACTAGAAAACATTACCATACTCTTTATGTTTGGTAATTAAAGTTAATTCGTATATAATACAAAATTAATTATACAAAGTAAGATATTCTAGTTATTAAAAAAAACACTTGCTAGAGATAGGCATTCAATATAAATTCATTTATTTCTATAAAATATTAATACAAAAGATGACAGAATAGTAACAGTAACATGGTAGCTAATACATTAAAATAAAGCCCTGGGAAGGTAGTAACTTCCCCGTATGACTGAAATGACAAGTACCCATTTAAAAGATCAGTCAGATAAAAACCAAAGAACACTTAAAGACCAAACCCATAACCATGGAGGCTATGTTTTAGAACTATAACAGTTTGTCATTTTGTTTATATGATTGTACTTGCCACTGACACATTGTTATATAAAACAAATGAATCACTGAACTCTACCTCTGAAACTAATATCATTATACATTAATTAACTGAATGTAAATAAAATTTTAAAAAAAGAAAAAAATTATAATTATATTTTCTTGTGTACAGATTTTTGTTAATTTTATTTTGCCTATTATCACATTATATTAACTTTTCATATGAGAAGAAAATTGGGAGCTAAAACCCAACTAATTTGTGTATAAAAATTCTTTGAAAAACAAAAATATGCCCAAACCACACACCAATCTAAATCAGAGTCACTAAGAGTACTGTGTATTAATGATGAATTCCAATGACCCTCACTTGACAAAATGGATGCGCTTCCCTAACTAAGAGTTAGGAAGGAAAGAAAAAAATCCTTTAAAATGTTCTAAGAAATCTTACAATTAGAAGAAACATACAACATTATTATTTCAATGATGAAAGTGTTGCTTTCTTAGCTTGTTAAATTATATTGATCAAACTGGAATTTTTCATAACTGTCTTTTATAAACCACATCAGAGAACAATGCATAAACATCAATCTTTCCTCTACCCTTACTTGTTTTCAATGGAAAAACCTGTGGATGCCCTCAATTCACACAAAGTACCACTGAGTAAGTCATTATTGTGCATTCTAACCTAAATATCCTCACTCCACTTCCCAAAACAGTTTCCTCATTTATAAAACTAGAGGGTTATACAGATGATCTCAGAATTCCTCCAGGCTCTGACATGTTATAAAGTTAATAAGAGGTAAATGCTGACTGGGTTTTACCTTCATGACTCTTAGAAATTTACAGTACACTATGGTGTGAAAAGTGAGGATCAGTGTGTTTATTAAACCTTCATTTGAACAGATCAGCAAAAAGTGCTACTATCTGAAACAGTTTACAGATATCTTCTGCCGATTATATGTTGATGTTCATTTTTATTCCATTCATTAATTAATTCCAAGCATCGTCTTAAAGGCTATTTGGCTATTATAAACAAATGTTTAGGGGGGAAAAGCCTGCAATTCTACAGTCTGTAAATCTGTGCCTTTTTTAATTGATCATCTGAAAACCAGATTCCCACAGATTCCACTTCTCAAGACTTACTATTTTTTACTATGTCATCTACTAGATGGAAAATATGATTTCATGTGTGATTTCATTAAAAAATATGATTTTCTTTCTATTATATCTAATGAACTATAGTATAATCTGAACTAAGATCATAAAGTCCCTGTGGGCTAAAAGTATTAAAACTTGGATTTTAGTTTCAGCATTACTTTCTCTTCTCAGAATTATTTGGAAGCAAAAAAGAACAGAAGTGATATTTAATCCTACCTGAGAGACTGATCCAGGGTCATTCCTGTAAAATCAAAAAACTTCAGATATTCTTCTGCCACTAGTTTGCTAAATTCATTGCTATAAGAAAACAGGATAGACTTTGTTATTAAAATCCAAGCTATTTAAAAAGACACACACACAAGGACACACTCAGACACCAGCCTTGGTACACAACGTACTTCTTGCCTAGGTGCTTTGCGACATCGGATCTTTTGAATCTGTCTAGTTGATAAAGGCGTTTGGCCAACCTTTTGGCTGCTTCTACGTTGCTGCTGGTACCATTACTGAGACTTTCTGAGGTCTCCTTTTCCAGAATTTCAGTACTCCCCATCTCAGAATGAGCCTCTAGCAGTGTTGTTTTTACCCCAGCATTGCTGTGAGAATTGATAAAGAAGAAAAAAAGAAAAGGTTTTTCTTATGTGACAAAAAGGAAACATAGCTGGTGAAATTACCATGCTATTGTAAAACTAAATGAAAAAACTTTTAAATGACATAGTTTTATCCTTAATTATTCCTAAAAGTATTTCCAGCTACCACACTTCAATGTACTGAAGAAGTGATTCTTTAAACCCTTGATGAGCAGTTCTCAAAACTTTTGGTCTCAGGATCTTTACATTTTTAAAAATACGGAGGACACCAAACACCTCTGTGTTTATGTGGGTTACATCTACTGATATTCACAGCATTAGTAATTTAAAAAGAAAAATTTTAAATGTTAACTCACTTAAAAATAACAAACCCATTTCATGAATATAAATAGATTTTATTAAAAATAATAATAGTTTATAAAACAACATAAAATTTAGTAAGAAAGGCAACAATTACTTACATATTTAGAATAATGGTTGGCTTACTAAAGACAGCTAGGTTCTCACTGCCACTAACCAATACTTTGTTTTGGTTAAAATATATTAAGAAAACCCAGCCTCACACAGATATTCGGTTAAAAAAAAGAGAAGTAACTTAATATCCTTTCCAGATAATTGTATATATTCTTTTTTTTTTCAATGTGGCACTAAAATAAGATAAGTGGTAGTTTCCCAAAGGTTAGTGGCAATATAGTATCAAAGAACTTTTTTACTCATATTAAAATTTGACTTCTACTTTAAATCAATCATTTACCCAGGCAAGATTCTGTATCATACATTGGCTATTTGCAAAATATCTGTTCACACATTTCATTATACAATACTTTTTAAAATCACATTTATTACATCACTACTATTATCTTCAGAAAAATCTTAAATTATGGAAAAGCTACCAAACTCCTGTGACAGATAAAAGTTTTCCAAATTTCTAAGTTTTAACTGAAAGCTCAAGTTGCATTATCGGCAAAAAATATTATCAGTTTTCTTAGAGTACTGATAGGTTCACTCTATTAATTTTTAAGAAAATGGCTGCCAATAACCATAATTTGTCAGTTACACTTTGAAGGAAAAATGGCATTTCATAAAAAGCAACAAGTTTATAACTCATAAATCAAATTACATACAAGACTGTCCCAAAGAAAACCATCAGGAGAAGGGCTTTATGCATATTTCCCATTCATCACACATGAAATTAAAAACGTATGTACTCAAGGGTTAAAATGTAATTATTCTGTACTGCTTTATCAAAGAATTTTTAGGTGAGACTGACTTTTGTTTTTATTTTGAGTGCATGATAGTGAAGAACAAAGTAACAATTAGGACAGTTTGGAGTCACTACCTTGATTTGTGCTAAGGCCTGCAAACCATTGCTTCTGCATCATCAGTGTAAATATCAATACAGCGAAAAAGGAAAATAATGCCGTACTGTTATTATAAAATAATTTTGAACTCATAAACCTCCTGAAAGGGTTTCGGTAAGCCCCACAAACCACAAAGTGAGCACCTCTGCCCTTGAAAGGAGTCACAAGCTATAGCCTGTGGCTGACTATGGAATGCTACATCCTCCATTTGTAACATACCAATAATGCAATAATTTCCAAATCTTCATTTTAACTTGATAACAAAGGAAAGATACATTCATGATAAACTATGACATTTAAACAGCCTTCCAACATACTTACCACAGACTCTAAACCAGACACAGAATTTTTCTGTAATGAACCAGACACTAAATATTGCAGGCAAGGCCACATTAGGTCTCTGTCACACATGCCTTTATTTTTGTTGTTGTTTTTTTTTTCTTTGTTTTTCCCAACTTTTTAAAACTTAAAAACCATTCCAGGCTAGGCTGAACAGGCAGGCCCACAAGCCTACTCTTGCCATGTCTTTGCTCTACATAGTTCTTTAACTTTACCTGAATTAAAAGTAGAGTTTCCATTTACTGTCTAACCCAAGATACTCTGAAGAGGGAACAGGATGATAAAATTAAATATGTAATTATAATTGTTACAAAGGGTTTTAAGATTTTTATTTATTTATTTATTTGACAGAGAGAGAGAGAGATCACAAGTAGGCAGAGAGGCAGGCAGAGAGAGAGAGAGGAGGAAGCAGGCTCCCTGCTGAGCAGAGAGCCCAATACGGGGCTCTATCCCAGGACCCTGGGATCATGACCTGAGCCGAAGGCAGAGGTTTAACCCACTGAGCCACCCAGGCGCCCCGTTTACAAAGTTTTTTAAAACCAATAAAAATAGTTGTAAACTTACAATAAATGACAAAAATCATTATAACAAAAAAAAATTTTTTTTAAGCAGAACTATTCAGTATCTATTTTTGTCACTTACTGTACCTTATGATTTTCCATTTCCTATCACCAGTAAGTGGTAGCCTGGCAGGTACACTCAAATGCAGCTCCAGCCACTAGGCCCAGCCAGTACACCAGGTAGCTCCTAGGAACTGCACTGCTCCAGACTTCCCCAACTACCGCCAGACTTGAGGGAGATAACCACCCCTCACAACTCCTCTCCAAGCTCATATTATTAGCAAGTATGCCACATGCTGTCCTTGAAAGAGAGCTATATAGGGAGGGAATAGAGAGAGGTTATCCCATAGTGTCTTTTACACTCAACTATTCTGCTCAATGCATAGGTCAACTTACACATCCCACAGGACACTGTGGAGAAGCTAGAAGTACCAAGTGGAGGCTTATCAAACCCAGGCTGACTTGACTTTACTGCAGTTATTAATGAGAATACTTCATTTTTTAAAGTCAGTCAAATGTTAAACCATAGCTAATGCCAGTTCAACAAACATAAACTGGAACTGCCCTAGGCAAACTAAGATATTTTCTAACCCTTCTTTAAACAATTAGCCACCTTAAACAAATTTCCAACAGAAATAGATACCAATTAAAATAAATTACTTCATTATGAGATCTTCATGCAAATACATTTAAATATTTTTTTATCCTAAACCTTCCTCTACAGAGTTACCAGCCAGTTTTATGAAATGTATCCTATCAGAAAACTGAGTATGTAATCATTATATACAGCAAACCTGTAATATGTAAACTCGTAGTAGAAAATTCTTTTAAAGGGCAACTCACACCTTGTGGTGGAAATGTAAAATATTTATTCCAAGAACTATTTTAGTTACAATCAAGTAATTTTTATAATTATAAAAGAAAACCCCTGCAGTTGTGTCTGCATGCATTCCCTTACTCTATGTAGTAGCTATCATGGAGAAAAAACAAATGCCAAAGAAAGCAGCTTCTTTTCAATTAAACTGCTACTTACCACTCATTTTTCAAGACAAATTTATGGCATATATTTAATCACTCCATGTAAATCGTATAAATGCACCACACATACAGTACTGCAAAGATTTTGTTCAAATACAAGAGACTTATCCTAAAGAGCATATATATTTTATAAGTGTAGTGGTGACAGTCACTCCTGTTCCTCATTCCTCATGTTTGCCCCCTCTTTCTACTCTCTTGCCCAGTCCAGTCTATTTCACCTCATTCTCCCTACATTCTTCAAAAGGAGGTAATTTTAAAATCTGTTCAAATCAGATTTCTCTGGATCTTCTTAAAAAACCTTCAATGAAAAGGAAAATAAGGAATACAGTGAAGATAAATACCTGCATTCCTAGATGGCTTCATTCTGTCCCATTTCATGATTTATGAGATTACCTGAACAAGAACAGAGACTGCGCTTTTCAAATCAGAAAGCCTCACAATATAATGGCAATACAAACTCACCAGCAATAAGGAAGACACCAAAGAGAACTCATCCCAGAGCATAGGGTGACTGGGCCATACATATATGCTCTTATAAGCCCCTTCTCAGCACTCTTTGCCGGTCCACTAGAGCTTCTAAGGATCTAGCTCCCTGTGAAGTCATATTACTATGACCTCACCAACTTGGCAGAGGGCTTACTGTTGGGGTTTTTGTAATGTTTTTACAAAATAGGAGCCCGAACACAAGAGCCACTGTATGTAAGGAGCATAAACAACAATGGTAGCCTAGCCTCGCTCACACTTGATAAAGCAAACTGGATGATCCCTCTCAGGAGGGATGACACCCCATTTTGTTTCCTGGAATACACAAGAAATTGTTCATCTAGTCTTCTGAATATTAGATGCTTTCAGTAGTTTGATTTTTTCCTTTTTTTTTCCCCTAGTCTCGCTTTTTGATCAAGTACTTTCACAATCTCCTAAGGTGAAATTCCGACTAGCCCCTTAAATATAGAAAGACTCCCCAAAAGATTCTCCCTGTGTTCTAGATAATGCTTCACTGGGGCCTGTACCTCACACCTGCAAACAAATATAGTAACACTAACATCAAAAGAAAGATCAAATTATTGAGTCTGATCACCGGGCATTCCCATAACCTTTTTTAATGCTAGGATTGCCAGTTTTTCTAAATAAAAATAATAGGATACCTAATTAAATGTCAAATACACAAAAAATCTGAATTTCAGATAAACAAAAAATAGTTTTTAGTACAGAACATACATACACACACACACACACACACACAAATCACTCAACGTTTATATGAAATTCAAATTTAACTGGTCTTCTTATACTTTACCTAGGTTCTCCTGATAACACAACCTCCTAAAATGTTTGTTCTAAACTTATTTGAAGAACTCCAATAATGGTGTTCCCTAACTGCCAACAGGTACTATGTTTCACAACCCATACCATGGGTTTATTTTGACTTACTTATGTAATTTTTATTCCTTATTAAACTATTGTTCTATAGTTTCATCAAGACCTTCTCTCAGTTGCCTATGACCTACTGATTCTTCTCTAACCTCCTCTAAATACAAAGGAAAAACTCTCTTTTCTCTATATATTCACCATTCTTTCCAAGCCTACATACCGCTACCACAGATGTAATAATATGCCTCCTTCATAAAAATCCTACACAAGATAAAAATCCAGGAGGAGAGTCAAGATGGCAGAGAAGTAGCAGACTGAGATGACATCAGGTCACAGGAGTTCAGCTAGATAGTTACCAAACCAATCCGAACACCTACAAACCCAACAGGAGATCAAAGAGAAGAAGAATAGCAATTCTAGAAACAGAAAATCGACCACTTTCTGAAAGGTAGGACATGTGGAGAAGTGAATCTGAAGTGACAGGAAGATAGGCCGCGGGGAGAGGGGCCAGCTCCTAGCAAGTGGGGGAGTAACGGAGCACAAAATCTAAATTTTTAGAAGTCTGTTCCACTGAGGGACATCGCTCCAGAGGCTAAGTGGGGGTGGAGCCCTTGCGGGGACAGTGTGGTCTCAGGTCCCATGGAGTCACAGAAGGATCAGGGGTGTCTGAGGGTAGCAGAGCTCACAGGTGTTCAGTGAGGAAGCCAACTACAGAGACAGAGCCAAGCAGTGAACTCCCAGTGGGGGCTTACTTTAAACTGTGATCTGTAGCACAGCTAGGCCACTGCTCTTTGGGAAGGGACCACACAAGTGGCAGATCCAGGGAGACCCATCTTTCTCCACCAGAAGAACAGCGCAGCAAGAATCTGCTGGGTTTGGAGACTCCAAACAGGACTGTGTGCCAGAGACAGAAATGCTCGGTCACAGGCCGGGTGAGCTCGGAGCGTGGCCGAAGACCAGGGAGATGGGAATGATTGACCGCTTTTCTCCGAGAACTCACTGAGAAGTGGGGCCCTGAGCTCTTGGTTCCTCCTGGCCGGAGGCTGGGAAGCCGCCATTTTCATTCCTGTCCTCGAGAGCTCTGTGGAAAGCATTCAGGGAACAAAAGCTCCCAAGAGTGAACACTAGCAGATTACTTAGCCCGGCCCCTGGCAAGGGTAGTGCAATTCTGCCTCAAGCAAAGACATTTGAGAAACATGGCAAAAGGCCCCTCCCCCAAAAGATCAGCAAGAATATCCAGCCAAGACCAAGTTCACTGATCAAGGAGAACAGCGCAATTCCAGAGGAGGGGAAAGCAAAGCATGGAATTCATGGCTTTCTCCCTACGATTCTTTAATCTTGCAAAGTTAATTAAATTTTTTAAATTTTATTTTGTTTTTATTCTAATTTTTTTAACTTTTCCTCTTTCCTCTTTTAGTGTTTATTAACTAATTTATCTTAACAATACCTTTCTTTAAAAAATCTTTTAAACCTTCATTGTTATAGTCATATTTTATCCTTCATTGTATCTAACTTTGTTTTTTGTATACATATAGGGTTTTTTCTTCTAAAAAATGTTGGGATACAGTATCTTCTAATAGATCAAAATATACCCCAAATCTAGCACAGGGCTTTGTTCTAGTCTCCAGCCTGAGCAAATTCTCTCCATTTTCTTTTTCTTTCTTTTTCTAACCAACTTATCAATTCCTTTTTTAGAATTTTTTAAAAATTTTCATCTTTACAGTCATATTCCATCCCTTCATCATGTTTACCCTTATTTTTTATATTTATTTATAATTTATAAATTTATATATTTATTATATAAATTATATGTATTTATTATATATATTTAAAAATTATATATGTTTATAATTTATAAATATATATATTTATATTTTTCTCTTCTTTAAAATTTTGGGAGGTAGTGTCTTCTAAGGGACAAAAATACACCCAAAATCAAGTGGGTGGCTCCATTCTATTCACCAGTCTAATATATATATATATATATATGTATATATACATATATATATATATTTTTTTAATTCCTTTTTACCCCCTTTCTTCTACCCCCAATTTAGGGTCTCTTCTGATTTGGTTAGCATACATTTTTCTGGAGTCATTGCCACCCTTTTAGTATTTTATTCTCTCATTCATATATATTTTTTAAAGATTTTATTTATTATCTGAGAGAGAGAGACAGTGAGAGAGAACATGAGAGGGAAGGTCAGAGAGAGAAGCAGACCCCCCATAGAGCTGGAAGCCCGATGTGGGACTCGATCCCAGCTCTCCAGGACCATGACCTGAGCTGAAGGCAGTTGCTTAAGCAACTGAGCCACCCAAGTGCCCTTCGTTCATATATTCTTATCTGGATAAAATGATAACACAGAAAAACCCACCACAAAAAAAAAAAAAAAAAAAAAAAAAAAAAAAAAAAAAAAAAAAAAAAAAAAAAAAAAAAAAAAAAAAAAAAAAAAAAAAAAAAAAAAAAAAAAAAAAAAAAAAAAAAAAAAAAAAAAAAAAAAAAAAAAAAAAAAAAAAAAAAAAAAAAAAAAAAAAAAAAAAAAAAAGAACAAGAGGCAGTACTGAAGGCTAAGGACCTAATCAATATGGACACTGGTAATAATAACTTCAGAATGACAATTCTCAAGGTGCTAACTGGGCTCGAAAAAGTCATGGAAGATATTAGAGAAACCCTGACTGAAAAAATAAAAGCCCTTTCTGGCAAAATAAAAAAACTAAAATCTAACCAAGCTGAAATCAAAAAAGCTATTAATTATATACAATAAAAAAATGGAGTTTCTTACTGCTAGGATAAATGAGGCAGAAGAGAGAATTAGTGGTATAGAAGACCAAATGATGGAGAATAAAGAAACTGAGCAAAACAGAGACAAACAACTACTGGACCACAAGGGGAGAATTCAAGAGATAAGTGATACATAAGACAAAACAATATTGGAATAATTGGGATCACAGAAGAAGAAGAAAGAGAAGGAGGGACAGGAGGTATATTGGAGCAAGGTATAGTAGAGAATTTCCTTAATATGGCAAAGGGAACAAGCATCAAAATCCAGAAGGCACAGAGAACCCTCTCAAAATTAAATAAAAATAGGTCCACACCCTGTCATCTAATACTGAAACTTACAAATCTTAGGGACAAAGAGAAATATCCTGAAAGCAGCTCGGGACAAGAAGTCTGTAACATACAATGGTAAAAATATTAGATCGGCAGCAGACTTATCCACAGAGACCTGGCAGGCCAGAAAGAACTGGCATGATATATTCAGAGCACAAAATGAGAAAAACATGCAGCCAAGAATACTATATACAGCTAGGCTATCATTGAAAATAGAAGGAGAGATTAAAAAAAAAAAAAAAGCTTCCAGGAAAAACAAAAACTTAAAGAATTTATAAACAGTAAACCAGCTCTACAGGAAATATTGAAAGGGGTCCTCTAAGCAAGGGGAGAGTCTAAAAGTAGTAGACCAGAAAGGAACAGAGACAAAATACAGCAACAGTCCCCTTAAAGGCAATATAATGGCACTAAATCCATATCTTTCAAGAGTTACCCTGAATGTAAATGGGCTAAATGTCCCAATCAAAAGACACAGGGTATCAGAATGGATAAAAAAACAAAACCCATCAATATGCTGTCTACAAGAAACTCATTTTAGACCCAAAGAAACCTCCAGATTTAAACTGAGGGGGTGGAAAACAATTTACCATGCTAATGGACACCAAAAGAAAGCTGGGGTGGCAATCCTTATATCAGATAAATTAGATTTTAAACCAAAAACTATAACAAGAGCTAAGAAAGGAAGGACACTATATCATACTCAAAGGGTCTGTCCAACAAGAAGATCTAATAATTTCAAATATCTATGCCCCTAACATTGGAGCAGCCAACTATATAAACCAATTAATAACAAAATCAAACAAAAACATTGACAATAATACAATAATAGTAGGGGACTTTAACACCCCCCCCTCACTGAAATGGACAGATCATCCAAGCAAAAGATCAACAAGGAAATAAAGGTCTTAAATGACACACTGGACCAGATGGACATCACAGATATATTCAGAACATTCCATCCCAAAGCAACAGAATACACATTCTTCTCGAGGGCACATGGAACATTTTCCAGAATAGATCACATCCTGGGTCACAAATCAGGTCTCAACCATTATCAAAAGACTGGGATCATTCCCTGCATATTTTCAGACCACAATGCTCTGAAGCTAGAACTCAGTCGCAAGAGGAAAGTTAGAAAGAACCCCAAATACATGGAGGCTAAAGAGCATCCTACTAAAGAAAGAATGGGTCAATCAGAAAATTAAAGAAGAAGTGAAAAAATTCATGGAAACAAATGATAATGAAAATACAACAGTTCAAAATCTGTGGGACACAGCAAAGGCAGTCCTAAAAGGAAAATATATAGCAATATAAGCCTTTCTAAAGAAACAAGAAAGGTCTAAAATACACAACCTAACCCTACACCTAAAGGAGCTGGAGAAAGAACAACAGAGAAAGCCTAAACCCAGCAGGAGAAGAGAAATAATAAAGATCAGAGCAGAAATAAATGAAATAGAAACCAAAAAAACAGTAGAACGAATCAACAAAACTAGGAGCTAGTTCTTTGAAAGAATTAGTAAGATTGATAAAACCCTGGCCAGACTATCAAAAAGAAAAGAGAAAGGACCCAAATTTATAAAATCATGAATGAAAGAGGAGAGATCACAACCAACATCAAAGAAATATAAACAATTATAAGAACATATTAAGACCAACTATATGCCAGCAAATTTGACAATCTGGAAGAAATGGAGGCATTCCTAGAGACGTATAAACTACCACAAATGAACCAGGAAGAAACAGAAAACCTGAACAAACCCATAATCAGTAAGGAGATTGAAGCAGTCACCAAAAATCTGCCAACAAACAAGAGCCCAGGGCCAGATGGCTTCCCAGGGGAATTCTACCAAACATTTAAAGAAGAATTAATTCCTATTCTCCTGAAACTGTTCCAAAAAATAGATATGGAAGGAAAACTTCCAAACTCATTTTATGAGGCCAGCATTACCTTGCTCCTAAAACCAGACAAGGATCCCATCAAAAAAGAGAATTACAAACCAATATCCTTGATGAGCACCGATGCGAAAAAATTCTCACTAAAATACCAGCCAATAGGATCCAACAGTACATTAAAAGGATTATTCCCCATAACCAAGTGGGATTTATTCCAGGGCTGCAAGTTTGGTTCAACATCCACAAATCAATCAATGTGATACAATACATTAACAAAAGAAAGAACAAGAACCATATGATTCTCTCAATAGATGCTGAAAAAGCATTTGACAAAGTACAGCATTTGACAAAGTACAGCATCCTTTCTTGATCAAAACTCTTCACAGTGTAGGGGTAGAGGGTACATACTTCAATATCCTCAAAGCCATCTATGAAAAACCCACCTCAAATATCATTCTCAATGGAGAAAAACTGAGAGCATTTCCGCTAAGGTCAGGAACATGACAGGGATGTCCATTATCACCACTGTTATTCAACATTGTACTAGAAGTCCTAGCCTCAGCCATCAGACAACAAAAAGAAATTTAAGGGCATCCAAATGGCAAAGAAGAAGTCAGACTCTCACTCTTTGCAGATGATATGAAACTTTATGTGGAAAACCCAAAGGACTCCACTCAGATCTTCTAGAACTTGTACAGGAATTCAGTAAAGTGTCAGGATATAAAATAAATGCACAGAAATCAGTTGCATTTCTATACACTGACAACAAGACAGAAGACAGAGAAATTAAGGAGTCAATCCAACTTACAATTGCATCCAAAACCATAAGACACCTAGAAATAAACCTAACCAAAGAGGCAAAGAATCTTACTCAGAAAACTATAAAGTATTCATGAAAGAAACTGAGGGAGACACAAAGAAATGGAAAAATGTTCCTTGCTCATGGATAGGAAGAACAAATATGAAAATGTCTATGTTACCTAAAGCAATCTGCACATTAATGTAATCCCTATTAAAATACCATCAATTTTTTTCGAGGAAATGGAACAAATAATCCGAAATTTATATGGAACCAAAAAAGACCTCGAATAGCCACAGGAATGTTGAAAAAGAAAGCCAAAGTTGGTGGCATCACAATTCCAGACTTCAAGCTCTATTACAAAGCTATCATCACCAAGACAGTATGGTACTGGCACAAAAACAGACACATAGATCAATGGAACAGAAGAGAGAGCCCAGAAATAGACCCTCAACTCTATGTTCAACTAAACTTTGACAAAGAATGGAAAGAATGTCCAATGGAAAAAAGATAGTCTCTTCAACAAATGGTGTTGGGAAAACTGGACAGCCACAAGCCAACAGAAAAATGAAATTGGACCATTTCCTTACACCACACACAAAAATAGACTAAAAATGGATGAAAGACCTCAATGTGAGACAGGAATCCATCAAAATCCTTGAAGAGAACCATAGGCAGCAACCTCTTAGACCTCAGCTGCAGCAACTTCTTCCTAGAAACATCACCAAAGGCAAGGGAAGCAAGGGCAAAAATGAACTACTGGAACTTCATCAAGATCAAAAGCTTTTGCACAGCAAAGGAAACAGTCAACATAACCAAAAGACAACTGACAGAATGGGAGAACATATCTGCAAATGACATATCAGATAGATAAAGGGCTAGTATCCAAAATCTTTAAAGAACTTATCAAACTCAACACCCAAAGAATAAATTATCCAATCAAGAAATGTGCAGGGACATGAACAGACATTTCTGCAAAGAAGACATCCAGCGGGCCAATAGACACATGAAAAAGTGCTCCACATCACTCAGCATCAGGGAAATACAAATCAAAACCACAATGAGATACCACCTCACACCTGTCAGAATGGCTAAAATTAACCAGTCAGGAAACAACAGATGCTGGCGAGAATGTGGAGAAAGGGGAACCCTCCTACAGTGTTGGTGGGAATGCAAGCTGGTGCAGCCACTCTGGAAAACAGCAAGAAGGTTCCTCAAAAAGTTGAAAATAGAGCTACCCTATGACCCAGCAATCGCACTACTGCAATCGCAGTAAATACTGGGTATTTACCCTAAAGATACAAATAATAGTGATCCAAAGGGGCACGTGTCCCCAAATGTTTATAGCAGCAATTTCCACAAAAGCCAAACTATGGAAAGAACTTAGATGTCCATCAACAGATGAATGGATAAAGAAGAGGTGGTGTATATATACAATGGAATACTGTGCAGCCATCAAAAGAAATGAAATCTTGCCATTTGCGACAACATGGATGGAACTAGAGGGTATTATGCTTAGTAAAAATAAGTCAATCAGAGAAAGAAAATTATCATATGATCTCCCTGATATGAGGAATTTGAGAGGCAAAGTGGGGGGTTTGGGGGTAGGAGAGGAAAAATTAAACAAGATGGGATTGGGAGGGAGACAGACCATAAGAGATTCTTAATCTCACAAAACAAACTGATGTATGGAGAGGGTGGTTGGGTTATGGACACTGGGGAGGGTATATGCTATGGTGAGTGCTGTAAAGTGTATAAGCCTGAAGATTCACAGACTTGTACCCCTGGGGAATATAATACATTACATGTTAATAAAAAAAAAACTATAAAAAAAGATAAAAATCCATACTCTGTAGCATGTCAAATAAGACCATTCACAAGCTGATCCCAACTGCTCATTTAGATTTATCATCTACCATTTTCCTCATGCTTGGGCCCTACGGGGATATTAGCTGTGCTCTCATACCCATTTTCCATCTTGTTCCTTTTGCCCCTCTTGTTACACCTACGCTAAAATTCTGGGGTGCCCCAAATTTTGCAAATTCTTTTGACCCTATAAGACCCCAAGTGAGATAACTTTATAAAGAATCATATCCCAACTCCTTCCACCTGCATTCTCAGGGCACTTGATAAATTACCTTTATTCTAGCTCTTCTTTTAAAAGTCTCCTCTCTCACCTAACAAAATCTTGAATTTCACTCTGTTATCTACATCATGACAGTAGGCTGATTATTCAATAGCCACCTGCTAAAAGGATGCAAGAACTGAGCAACTGGCTGTATCCACTTTCTCCACTGTCTTCTCTGCTATACTATCAATGACACACAGCACGAACTTTCTAGTTCATTATGACCAATCCTGGAATGTTCTAGAAGATATTGACATCAGCAGAGGGTACCAGTTAGATTCTCTGGTTTCAATTTACTTTGAATTTTAATTTTAAAAAGTTCTATAAATTTGTATTGAATTGAGGTAATAAAACTAGGATAAAAAGTGAACTAGGCTAAAGTGTCTAAGCTTCCCGTATCCCACCATTTATAAAGTATATTGGGGAGTTGTACAAAGAAAACAATAACAAACAGCACCTAGTCCAATTTTATACTGTACAGGCTAGGTAAAGGCCAGTCAGAAGAATCCCAAGGAGTTGAAAGAAATGACTCTAGTTGAATGTGGAATGAAAGGACCAGAGGGTACAACACGACCCTGGCACCATTCTTCATGCTGAAAATACAGATACAAAGGTCTGGAACCAACAGATTCAGGGAAGCCGGTACAAATGCATTAGCTTTCATGCCCAGAATGAACGTTAGTCAAAAAGAGTTTTAAGTATATCATAAGCAAAATACATTTAAAATTCTGAAGTATAAAATTGCCTTTAAGAAAGGAAAGGAAATCTTACTGGCCATCAAACATTTATTTCTCAGGCACTGCAGAGAGAGTATATCATCTAATCTTGGAGGAAATATAAATGAGAAATTATTCAGAACAGCTACAGGAACCCCAGAGGTACCCATTCACCTAACAGCATCTCACCCTGGTTAACCACTTACTTTGTGCCAATCACTGAGATAAGTGCTTCCTAGAGATTGTCTCATCTAACCCTCAGCAGTCTGATAAAGTAGATAGTTGTATACTCATTTTATAGATGGAAACTGAGGTACAGAGCTGGACATGGACAAAGGTAGTTCAGTACCCAAGTCCTTTATATCCTCTACTACTACTAATTTTGCTACTGGTAGTCATTTTCTGGTATGGTTGTTTTTTCTGATTCTACAAATATTAACAAATTCCTTACCATGTGTCAGACAATGTGTTTAGGTGCTTCCTACTTAGGAATACCTCAGCAAACAAAAGAAAACACTTCTACCCCAGGAGAGCTAAAAATAAACAACAAACAATAAATGAAAAATATATATATATATATGTAGTATGTTAGAAGGTAATAACTGCTATGGAAAAAAATAGGACAAAGAGGGGCACCTGGGTGGCTCAGTGGATTAAGCCTCTGCCTTCGGCTTGGGTCATGATCCCAGGGTCCTGGGATCGAGCCCCACATCAGGCTCTCTGCTCAGCAGCGAGCCTGCTTCCTCCTCTCTCTATGCCTGCCTCTCTGCCTACTTGTGATCTCTGTCTGTCGAATAAATAAATAAAATCTTTAAAAAAAATAGGACAAAGAAATAGAGATCAAGAATCTCAGTCTGGGGAGAGAGGTATATATATTTTTATTTATAAAATGGTCATGGGAGGTCCCAGCAACTTGAAGGGTAGAGCTGTCAGCAATTAATATAGGGAAACCAAAGTTAGCACAGGTTTTAAGAGAAAGGAGTGCCATTTTATTTTTTAAAATATTTTATTTACTTGACAGAGAGAGACACAGCGAGAGAGAGAACACAGGGAGAGGGAGAGGGAGAAGCAGGCTTCCCATCGAGCAGGAAGTGGGGCTCAATCCCAGGACCCTGTGATCTGGACCTGAGCCAAAGGCAGACACTTTAACGACTGAGCCAACCAGGCGCCCCCAGAAGTTCCATTTTAGATACACTAACTTTGATATTTCCATTAGACATACAAGGAGATATGAGAATAAAAGACAATATGCCTGGGGCCTACTCCAGGGAATTCTCAGACTGTTGGCCTGAGGTGGGCCTTCACATTTCCTTTTTCTATTTTAAGCTCCAAGAAGATTCTGATGTTATCAGGTTTTTAAGCCACAACCGTAACCCATGGAAACTCACTATAGGTCCAAAGAGGAGAAATGGCAATGATCAGACTTAGTTTTGTTTTTTTTTGTTTTATTTTTTTTTTTTTAAGGGAGAGGAAAAGACAGTTTTAAGCAGGCTCCATACTCAAGGGCAGAGCTGGGCTCAGGGCTGAATCTCAAAACCCTAAGATCATGTCCTGAGCAGAAATCAAGGGTCAGATGGTTAAGCCACCCAGGCACCCCACCAGACGTGGATTTTTATAAGATCACTTTTCTTTGTACCATAGGGAGACAAAATGGAGGGCAGAGAAATCAGCTAGGAAAGCTATCAAAATACTCAGGCTAGGCGATAAGAACCTGAATTGAAAGATAATTCATGCGAATATTTAAAAAAATAAAATAAAATAAAATAAAAAAATACCTGCTCTGAGGGGTGGCTGGGTGGACCAGTTGGTAAACTGATGAACCTCTCAATTTCCACTCAAGTCATGATCTCAGAGTCATGAGACTGGCCTGCCTCGGGCTCCACACTCAGCACATAGTCTACTTGAGACTCTTTCCTTCTCCCTCCACCCCTCCCCCTCAAATAAACAAATCTTAAAAAAGTAATAATAACCTGTTCTGAAAGAGATTTAGAAAGTAAACTGAAACCACATATTGAGTGATTTGTAATGTGTGTAAAGTTGTATTCAAAGGGAGGACAGAAGGCTAACTCTGACTTAGAAGCTGGAAAGAATATGTTGTCACCAACCAAGATAACAAATAAAGAGGAAGAATATGGGGCATGTCACAGTGTGTGAGGGGCACGCGAGCAAGCACACATACAGAAACAGGAGACAGAAAGAGAAAAGATCATGAATTTGATTCGAAGATGTAATAACATAAGGGGTCTACAGAATATTTAGGCAGAGTTGTCTAGTAGCCACAGCAGCTATCCCACTACAGTAGGAACTCAGTACAGGCATAGCCCACTAATGAGGACAGATCACCTGGTAAGGGGCTGTAATATCCAATACGACCAAGGAACCCAGAAATGTGTGACAAAGAAATATGTCTAGCAATGTATTCATCTCAACACAAATTCATTATGACAGAAGAATTAGGAGGTCTCCTTTCATGTATTAATGAGATTCCACATGCAAGTGCTTAGTTTGCCAGTAACAATTATTAGTTTATAAGATGCTAAAAGCAAGTATCTGCCAAAAAGCTCCAGTTAGACCGCCAAGGTTCAAACACTGGTTCTATCAGTCACCAGAATGGGTAAATTCATTATTTTCTGTGTGAGCCTTAGCTTCTTCATCTACAAAATGGAGAGAACAGTACCAACTTCCCAAGATGTTGTGCAGATTAAATGAGAAGATCCACATAAATGCTTACCTACTAGTGTTTGGCACATAGTGAACAATAAATGTTAGCTGCCATCACCAGACCCATTTTCTTCACAACTACTACTCCCTATATCTTTAAGATTATTACTTGGTTATTTAGATGATCACATGAGATAATTACATCAGGCAGTATTTTATTAAATGTAAATGTTATTTGTACTGTACACAAATGTTAACTGGCTCTCAGTAGAAATTAATACTTTTCTCTAAAGAAAACTGCCTCAAATGAACCCACTTTTGACATTTACATAGAATACATCTCTCTAGATGGGACTGCATTTTACTTATAAATGATTTCAGGGACTTTATAATTTTAGAGAACCATTGACAAAATCTAACCATAGAAACTACTAATGGCTAGTTCTGTTTGGCATGGAAAACATAATTTAGTGTTTACAAATGAAGAACTGTAGTAAGTGTCACCTGGAGGTTCTACCTCAGGATATTTTTTAAAGCCCATTTTACTTAGTCCTGCAATTCAGTATTCCAGAAAGGGGCACCAACATGCAAGGCAGTGGTACAGAAGCTGACCAAACTTACCAATTTGCCTTGGAAGCATTTATTTGCAGTAACTGGAATCTTTACTCTTCTAGAGCTTCATACTCCTCTATGGGCATAACACAGATTATGCAGGGTTATTTCTTTTCTTTTTGCTTTTTTACTTTTTGAGGTTTTGTTTTGTTTTGATTTTTCATATTAAACTGGAGATTTTCTGGGCTGGCTCTCAAATGAGGATGTAATTTTGCTGTAATAGTATCAAGTCAATTTTAATACAACTACATTATAAAAAATTGAGATGAATCATCTGCAAAGCAACTATTACTAGATGTCTGGCTTGATAATAAATAAGGAGGAAAGTGATGCAAAAACATTTACACGTTATTATTTGCACAGAAGCTTCAGTGAACAAATCAGTGAATCCCAATTCCAGTGGGCAAGAAAGGAAGAGTGAATCATTCACAGATGGACTAACTTGTTTTCCTGGAATGCTATTAAAATGTCACTGCATATTCTGAATTTACGTCTTTCATGAGATACAGCTTTTGGCCATGTTACCTCACTGCCTTTACATGGCATTAAAAATCTCCAGTGACACTATATCACTCTCTACCCTGACAAAAGGAAATAAAAGGGGCAACTGCATTCCAAATCCCTGTAAATTCATAAGTAGACAGTCTGAAGCTGACCATATTGGCTAGTGACTGTGAAGCACTTCACACTCTGGGGAAATGGGGTGGTCTGAATTTAGACAATACGCACACATTTCTACACAGAAAAACACAAGCTTATCCCCCATGCCAAGATATTACATCCCTTCAAGTTTCTCCAAAATCAAATTTTCTAATTTAAAAAATTTTCATTTATTTGAAATGAAGGCATCAACACTCTAAATAAATGAATGCATACATACACAAATAAAGCATAAACTCATCAAAACACACCCTCCTTTGACTTGGAGAAGGAGGTATTATTTCGCCCTATGACACATGAGAAAAGAAAGACATGTAAAAGGGACTAACTAAACTGGTGGAGTCCACTACCTCACACCTGGGATTTAGTCGAAGATGCTATTACTGCCAAATGTAATACAATTATAAGGAAGAAAGCTTAATACCCCTGGAGAGAATATTTACAGTAACACAGAATGAGATCAAGTCTATCCTTCCAAAGACAATTTATAAGAAGGAATGTCAAAATTTTAGAAGCCAAGAATTGACTGAACTAGCACATCTTTGCTTTTTCTCTCTGAAATCCCTACCAACTAAAATAAGACAGACAACAAATAATAGTCACATACAATTCTATATAACAAGAAAACTAATGATAATGGCTGCTTTTCTGTAGCACTTACCAGACTATTTCTTAGTACTTCCCCCTATTGAGGCCCATTCAATTATACAATCTATCATTAAACAAAAGACATAAATGCAAAAGCATTCCCAAATAACCACCTGATAACTCAAGATATGTTTTATTATTAGATCAATCATAATTATCTAAAATTGTTTCTGTTTTTAATATTTATCTGATACTTGAAAATGATCAGTTTTCTATCACTATGGTTATATTATTGAGGAAAAGTTATGACTGAAAAATAATGTTTTAAAAGTGCTATATTCTGCCCCTTCATACCAGAGGTGAAAACAATCCTTAATGTTAATTTAAAAAATATGAAGCACTGAATTACTTTTCAATGGGATCTTAAACCATCTTCTAATTATTCATATTAATAGTGTTCCACACATTTTAGAACACAATAAATAATTTTTAAGCAAAAATTTATCTGTTTATACTTTTACTGCACTGAATTAGTATTACTATACATTCACTGGGCAACAGAAAGTGAGCAAGGATTTTGCTAGTGTGGGTATGCAGGAACTCTGACCAACACAACTGGCAACAGATACTCCACTAAGTGGATAATCCTTATATGGATAATGACTACATTTTTATTATTGTGAACAGTTTGTTAAATAGTGTCATATCAAGAGTTCGTGTACCCATCAACAAAAGGATAAAAGCCATAAGATCATCTCAATACATGCAGAAAAAACACTAGACAAACACTAGACAAAGGAAAACATCCATTCATTATTTAAAAAAATCTTCATCAAAAGTAGGCTTAGAGGGAACATACCTTAACATAATAAAGGCCATCTATGAAAAACCCACAGTGAATATCAAACTCAACAGGGAAAAACTGAGACTTCTCTCTAAGGTCAAGAACATGACAAGGATGTCCACTCTCACCAGTTTTATTCAAAATAGTACTAGATGTCCTAGCCTCAGAAATTAGACAACAAAAAGAAATAAAAGGCATCCAAACTGAAAAGGAAGAAGTCAAATTTTCACTATTTGCAGATGACAAGATACTCTATACAGAAAAACTGTAAGACTTCACAAAAAACTTCCGGAAATGATAAACAAATTCAGTAGAGTCCCAGGGTACAAAAATCAACGTGGAGCTCTCTCTTGCATTTTATACACTAATAATGAAGCAGCAGAAAGAGATATTAAATAAACAACCCCAACTAATTGAATTTATTTTTTAAAAGATTTTATATTTTTATTTGATAGAGACAGAGAACGTGCACACGTGAGCAGGGGGAGGGGCAGAGGAAGAGGGACAAGAGACTCCATGCTGAACCCAAAGCCCAATGCAGGACTTGATCTCATGACCTTGAAATGATGACCTGAGCCTAAACCAAGAGTCAGACACTTACCCAACTGAGCCATCCAGGTACCCCACAACTAACTGGAATTGAAATAAAAACTTAGGGAAAAGGAAAGAAAGAAAGAAAGAAAGAAAGAAAGAAAGAAAGAAAGAAAGAAAGAAAGAAAGAAAGGAAATAAATCCCATTTATAATTGTACTAAAAATAATAAGATACCTAGGGAATAAACATAACCAAAGAAATAAAAGACCTGTACTCTGAAAACTTAAAACATTGATGAAAGAAACTAAAGATGACACAAACAAACAAAAAGATATTCCATGCTCATGGATCCAAAGAACAAATATTTCTAAAATATCTCTATTATCCAAAAAAATCTATACATGTAATGTAATCCCTATCAAAACACCAACAGCATTTTTCACAGAACTGGAACACACAATCCTAAAATTTGTATGGAAACACAAAAGACCTCAAATAATCCAAAGCAATCTTGAAAAACAAAAGTGAAGCTGGAGGTATTACAATTCCAGACTTCAAGTCGTATTACACAAAGCTGTAGTGATCACAACAGTATGGTACTGGTACAACAATAGACACATAGTTCAGTGGAACATAACAGAAAACCCAGAAATAAACCTACAACTATATGGCCAATTAAACTTTGTGAAGGAAGGAAAAAATATCCAGTAAGAAAAGACAGGCTCTTCAACAAAAGGTACTGGGAAAACTGGACAGCTACATGCAAAAGAATGAAACTGGACCACTTTCTTATACCATACACAATAATATACTCAAAATGGATTAAAGACCTAAATGTGAGACCTGAAACCATAAAAATCTTAGAAGAGAGCACAGGCAGTAATTTCTCTGATTTTGGCTATAGCAACATTTTTCTCCCTGCTCGGCAGGGAGCCTGCTTCCCCCTGTCTGGGCCTGCCTCTCTGCCTACTTGTGATACTCTCTCTGTCAAATAAATAAATAAAATCTTAAACCCCCCCCCCAAAAAAAACCTCAATATCCAAAAAGCAATCCAGTTAAAAATGGGCAGAATACATGAATAGACATTTCTCCAAAGACATCCAGATGGCCAAGAGACACATGAAAAGATGCTCAGCATCACTCACTATCAGGGAAATGCAAATCAAAACTACAATGAATATCACCTCATACCTGTCAGAATGACTGAAATCAAAAACACAAGAAACAACAAGTGTTGGCAAGGATATGAAAAAAAGGAACCCTATTCACTGTTGGTGGGAACGCACACTGGTGTAGCCATTCTGGAAGGGGGAAGGGATGGGTGAAATAAGTGATGGGGACAAAGGAGTGTTCTTGGCATGGTGAGCACACGGTGATGTAGGGAAGTGTTGAATTACTGTATTATACACCTAAAACTAATATAACACTATGTTAACTATACTGGAATTTATTATACTGGAATTTAAAAGAAAATAAAAAAGGCTTTGCATTTAAACCAATCCTGTGAATCCCTGTTTGGTGGTACCTAAAGCAAGTCAGGGATAGATCTATCTTGTAAGCAGTGGCTAGAGTTAGAAGATGTATACTAATTCAAGTCGATTTTTTTTTAAATCAATCTCTGCTAGAGGTCTCAACTTAGAACTTAACTTCTTTTTAATGTAATTTACTTGAGAATAATAACCATTAGGGATAAGTAAGTTACAATTATAAGTATCCCATTCCTAAAACTAAATATTACAAGCACTCAAAAGTATACGTGTAAATACAAATTTAGCTTGATCAAACACCCCCCCAACATGCACCTTCGCAGATCCAGGTACTAAATAATATTATCTAGCTAGGGAACATTAACTCAGTTCTATACTTTTCTCTCTCTTCCTCTTCTAACTTCCATCTTCAGAAGAACAACAGGCTTTATGAATACTTTCCATGGTTGGTTATATCTAATTTGTATCATCACTATTCAGGTTTTCTGCCCTCTCTTCAAATTTTTATAAACACCTGTTTTCACGGCCCCACACCACAGTTTTGCTACACTTCCTCAGTGAGCTCAGAACTATACAGCTGGCCTGCGGTACCCCTCAGTGTCTGACGGGGCCACTGCAGGGCCCGCAGTCTCACCCTGCAAACACCTTCTGCAGTCCTCCAGGAGAGGGCACCAACATGCAAAGGGGTACAGAAACTGCCCAAACACCAAGTGAATGAAATAGCTTGCATTTACCTTAGAGGCATTAATTTTCTTTTTTTTTTAATTTTTTTTAATTTACTTATTTGTCAGAGAGAGAGAGCGAGACAGCGAGCACAGGCAGACAGAGGCAGAGGGAGAAGCAGGCTCCCCGCCGAGCAAGGAGCCCGATGCGGGACTCGATCCCAGGACACCAGGATCATGACCCGAGCCGAAGGCAGCTGCTCAACAAACTGAGCCACCCAGGTGTCCCAGAGGCATTAATTTTCAATAAATAATTTTACTCTTCACCCTTCACACTCCTCTGGGGGCATGATCCAGACGATGCAAGTTTTTGCTTTTTCGTTTTCACAAAGTCCGTGCAATTCTTACTACAGTGGCCTGTCAGCATATCCTCTCTATACTGAGTTTTCCCTGAGTGCTACTTACTGCAACTACACTGAAAGTTGCCATATTTGATAGAGGTTTCTCAGATTCGCTTAATAAATTTTGCGTATAATTTTAAAGAGAAAAAATGAGCTCCCTAACAAGAGTGTAGGAAGATCAGCGCAAAGAAAGCAGGAAGATCATGCCCCAAGGAAATAAAATCTTATCTCAGTCACTTCCTGCTTTCATCTCTTATTCCAGCTCATCTGGAGACAGATCAACGGGATCATCCTCCTCTGGGGCTATGGGAATAAAAAGGGATTTTTCCACTCTGTATTGCCTATGATGAATGAGTTAGCAAGAATATCATATACATTTTTGTCTTTAATATATTTTGTAAGCACATCCATGTTTACTGTTCTCTGTACATTATTCTAAGCACTTTATATTAACTCACCTAACCCTTTTAACCTATGATAGTACCTATGATAGGTACTATCACCACTTAACAGAGGAATAAACTAAGACAAGGAGACAGAAAGTAATTTCACATGGTCACAATCCTAATCAATGGCATAGCTGGATAGGAGCTCAAGCTAGGCAGTTTGATCTGCAAAGATCAAGCTCTTAAACAATATGCTGTCTGGCCTTCCTTCTGTGGTAATAGTTATACTTCAGGTATACCACTGGCATATAAGAACAAAAATGTCTACTTCTTAAGGGACATCCATGTGACTAAACATGCTTAGTATAGTTAATTAAGTGTATGCATCAATTTGCATAATTCTCTCTACAATAACTTATTAAAGCATTAATATGTGCTGGACATACTTTAGGTGCTAGGAGTACAGAACGACTGTAACAAAGCCCTGCCTTTGTAGTTTCAACTTCAAATAAAAGACAGACAATAAGCTGAATGAAGGTCCTCCTCTCTGCATCCCTCCCTTTTACCTTTCCACAAATATCTGCTGAATATCTGTTATGAGTAAGACACTGTTCTAGGTAAATATTAAAGGGTCAATAAAGCATTGAAGAGCAAAAGTCCTTGCTCTCAGGGAGCTAACATTCAGACGGTGATGGTGATAAATGCCTTGGAGATAAATACAGCCAGGTAAGGAAACAGGGGAGGCTACACTGCTGATATATTCATGGTACCAGGAAAGTGCCACCTGAGTGGAAAACTGAAGGAAAATAAAGGATGTGTCCTCGCAAATCATCTTTAGGAAGAGCACTCCAAACAAATACTAAGGCCTGTGTAGGACTGTGTTTGGCAAGTCCAAAGGACAGCACAGAGAGGACACTATGGCTAGACAAGAGTAAGCAAGAGAAAGGTGGGGCCTGAACTCACTTGTACATCCGAAGCAGTCACTCACTCAAAAGCCCCCAAATCAACTCCAATTCTCAAACACCTATGGTCAGAAACAGCACAACAATTAAAAAGAAAACCAATAAAACAGCAACAACAAAATGGATTGTTAGTATCTTAGACACACATTAGCTTCCAAAGTTAGTAGCCTGTTTTTCAGTTCCTCCCCTAATTCTGAGAATGCTTCCGTGACCCTCAGCATCATCCAAGGCCTACTCCAGCAATCCTCTAAGTCATCCCAGAGCACAAATGACCACTGCGTACTGTGCATCATGTCTTCACTACTGTCCCCTGGTTGGTCTGTAAGTCTTCTAGGGCTGAATCCAGATCTTCATCACATTTCTGTCTCAGTGCCTAGTACAAGGACTGGCAGAGAAACTCTCTAAAAGAACCTAAAAACCAATAGCGAAAAATTTAAAAAGGGAAGTCAATGACTATGTTCTAGTCTAAACACACCAAGCAACCTGACTAGAAAATGCCCGAAAATAGTAATTAGGATGCTTCCTCTTATAACCTACATAGAAAGTTGAAAGTCTCCACCATGAAGTTTTGGTTACTTATATCCACCAATTAGAATTACTTCAATAATTTTAAACACTTCCCTCACTGTGGAATCTAGAAGCTCTGACTAGTACAAAACACTTACCAATGAGCTCTCTCTAGCCATTTTTCCCCCAGGTGTATATTTTTTTAAACATTACCTGCTCCTTAATATTGCACAGTGGGGAGCAAATACCAAAAAATGGCAAAGAAGTAGACAGAATCCAAGGGGAACATCAATTCTTAATAACTTTGAAAAGTAAAACCATCACTGCTATATAAAAACATCATATGCATTATCTTAAAAAGGAAAGCAGCATTGCCAAATGCCAACTTTGTATGTTCCCAGGCATGATGCTTAAACCAGGTTCTTCCTATCTTCATTTATCATCTGTTAAAAATAGATGAGATGATGCTTAAGACGATTTCCCTGGATCACTGAGTCACATAAGAGAGGAGAAGGTGCTCAGAAATGGGGTGCCTTCCTTCCCAAGGAATGTTTTAGAAAGTTACACGTTTCTTGAAACCATCTTTGATTTAAAAATATGTATTTTTAAACAAATGAGGTAATAAGCAAGAAAACCAGGAGAACTGTGCCTACCAGACAGTTGGCACACAGTTGTTTCTTACCAAAGTGTTTGCTTAATGAATAACCATGTATAATTTAGAAATAAACTACTTTTCCCATGCAAAAAAAGTTACCAAACTTTAGGGAGCTGTAGATCATCTTAATTTGCCCTTTGATTTCACACTATCAACTCCTAAAATCAAACCACCTGCAATGCGAGGGGAGTGAGCCCAGGGCTCCTTAATGTAAATGACATCAGCTATCTACCATCAGTTAACTCTTTTCTCAAGTATTTTGGTATTTTAAAATTGAAATTGTGGGATTTCAGAGGTAGTTTAGTAACAAGAGCTGGAACAGATTTAGTTCTTGGACACAAGACAAGACAATCTGCTCTGCAAATAAGCTGAGAATTAAAGGGACACAGTAAACAATAAATTTAGTGAATACCTCCCCCTCCAAAAAAAGAAAAAAAGAGAAAGATAGTCTTTAAAATCAGTTGGAAAGAAAGGAAATCACATTTTCTGACATAGTCCTTTAGATATATCATCTCATTTTTAACAATAGTCAAATCCTCCTAGTGCAGTTTTTTTCTAAGTATTTTAGAAAGGTATCCTTATGTACAAATGAAATACAATAAGGCATCCATTTTGGTACACATTTTAGATAAAGGAAAGCTTACTAAGCCTCATAGCTGAGCAAACAGAATTCAGGTCATATAACCACTTTTCACATCTGAGACCCTTGCAGTGGTCCAAAGAAATTGTAGCATAATTCGGACAATCACCTACCGTTAGACCACATGGCCTTAGGAAAGCACCTGCAGAACTTTCAAATAATAGATCACCTAACTCATTGTTCACATGACAACAACTGATACCCAGAGGTATGACTTGCCCTTAGAGTCATGTCTTCCAACTCCAAATCCAAAATTTTTTGTTCAGTACATAATTATCCAGAGCAAAAAATGACAATTTAAATAACTGGTGACAAGGCTGGCCTTCCCAAAGGGTAGGCTCAGTCTCTACAAATGCTTCTGAAAATATTTTTCAAGTAAACTGAAAATGACAAAGTTTCCTGGTCAAAGGACACGGCACTGGGGGAGGAGCACTTCTGAAAGTCCAGAAAACTAATAACGGAGGGGATGATGTCAGAGGCAGTGCAGACCAGCTTGAAATGCTAAAACTAATCCTCCAGAACCTGATCATGAGCCTTCCCATAAAGGGAAGGGGGGAGTGATACCAGGAAGAGATAGAGATGCTCCTGAACCAAAACTAGAAGTCCTCTCCCCCTTCTTTTTTTCTCCATTAAACATCTCCAGAGAAATGAGGCAAAAGTGGTACTAATTTTGACAAAACTATATAAAGACAAGTACATATCATAATATGTTCCATTGATTCTTAAGACAATTTTTTTCTAAATTTCATTCTCTCTGAAATTAGGATGGTTTCTTATATAGTACAACTCCTGTTAGCCAGACAGGTGTTTGTTACTGTGTTCAAAGGAAAATTATACATTGTTGATTTAGTCTTAACTGATGTGTACAAGGCCTCCAAAAAATTTATGCTATTAATTGGTATTGAAACAAAAGTATTGTGTATGGAGAAAGCAATGAAAACAAGCAACTAAGATTCTTATTTTTATGTAAAAATCTGTACATTTAAATAAAAATACCATATGATCCAGTAATTCCACTACTGGGATTTACCAGAAGAAAACAAAAACAAATTTGAAGAGATACATGCACTCCTATGTTTACTGTGGCATTATTTACAATAGCCAAGATCTGGAAGCAACCCAAGTATCCATCAGCTGCTGAATGGATAAAAAAGATGTTGTATATGAATATACAATAGAACATTACTCAGCCATAAAAAGAATGAGACCTTGCTATTTGCAACAACATAGATGGACCTAGAGAATATTATGCTAAGTGAAATAAGTAAGAGAAAGAAAAAAATTCCAAGTATTAAAAAGCAATGTGTTCTAGTTAACTAGTGGCATATTATTTTCTGGTGGTACTTAAAATAATGATTTGCCTCAGAATCAACAGCATCTTAGATTTTAAGAATTGTTTGTTTTTATTACTTTACATTTACCTTAAATTTCAATAATATTTAATTTTTTAAAAAGATTTTATTTATTTATTTATTTGACAGAGAGAGACCACAAGTAGGCAGAGAGGCACGCAGGGAAAGAGAGAGGAGGAAGCAGGCTCCCGGCTGAGCAGACAGCCCAATGCAGGGCTGGATCCCAGGACCCTGAGACCATGACCTGAGCCGAAGGCAGAGGCTTAACCCACTGAGCCACCAAGACACCCCAACATTTAATTTTTTAAAAGGAAGATTATGTTCTGTTTCTTGATTTGCTCATTTATGGGTCATGAGAGTAAAATAATAATGCCATGAAATTCTTTGGTTTCTGTTCCCTCTGTTCTAGAAAAGACAAGACATTTTGAAGTTCTAGTGTTTACATTTAATTCTAGAAGTGTATGGCCCACTTCTCAAAAATCATCACTCAAAAGAACACAGACATACTCTTCAATCAGTGCTTTTTAAAATACTATTTTTTTAGCACAGATAAAGGAGAATGGTATTTTTAAAGCATTGCTATTATCTCCAGACAATGTGTACGAAGAACACATTTGAGATAACTAGTATTAAAATTTTGCTCCTCCAATTTCAACAAAACCAATATACCACTTTCCAAAATACTAAACTCTTAAGATTATGGGTTAACTATTCCTCCTAAGAAAAATGATAAAGTAGAGTTTATGTGAACTACTTAAGGCCTAACAAAAGCAAATGCAAATTCTTGTGCTTTCTCTGAAAAAATTATTACTTTTCTCAGTTTTTGGCCAGTTTCTGTAGAAATGAAGAATATTTCCCCAGCTAACTCAAACACTGTTATAGATAATATTAAATATCCATATTGCTATAATACCCAAGGTGTGGATTTTGACAAGCACACACACACACACACACAACACACACACACACACACACACACACACAACTGCATGCAACTCCACACAGTTCATGAACTTCTACACCCATGGCTTATATATACACACACACATACATACATACATATATGTATATTTTTAAATCTTGAACCATAATCAATTCTATCACTTCAAACTGTATTTTGAGAAAGGGATGGCAAGAGGAGAAAATTCTCTATAGTATAAATACCCTCCATACCATACAAAAGAGGAATAGGGGAAGTAAACAGAGTATTTACTTGTAACCCTCCTCCTCCCCTGCTGATTGACATTGCAGTTGAGTCCTCTTAGTACAAAAGACTTAGAAGTTCTTCAGAAAAAGTTTTACTTTAACCGTGATAAAATCTTTTTTTGTTGTTTGGGTTTGGTTTTGTTTACTACCATTAATTCCTATCTATTCTACATGGAACACACACTCAGTGAACACAAGCATTCCAAATTTCACTACGTTATTAGAGCTACAGAGTTAGATGCTTTTTGTACCACAGAAACTTTTTCAGGTGGGGAGGGGCCATAGAGGGTTTTGGGTAGTCTGAATCCAACAGATGGCCCAGGCTGAGTCTTTAGACTTCAGAGAAAAGCAACAGAGGGACATCTGGTCACATATGCCTTCCATGCAGAGCCCCAGACAGCACCTATTGTCTCTCCAGCCCAGCTCCTCAGAGTGTCACTCACTTGAGAGCAGGAGGGCAAACCTGGCTCCCTTCTTCAATACTACAGTTCACTCCCTGAAGTGTGTTCCCAATACCCCTTCACCCCATCCCAAGCTGGACATACACACTCATGAGCAACACCTCACACCATAGTGCAAGAATAAAGTAGAAGTATCCTCAAACTCAACCTTTAAAAGAGCTAGAATGAATGACCTAGTTGTGATGTTTTGGGTACAATTTGTCTATCCATAAGCCAGTAGTATCCCCCTAATGACCAGTCTGTCTACTTCCTGACTTAAATGCCATAGTTGTCAATGTGAATAACTTAAGCAATTCCCAACTATTTGCTACACAAAGCTGCGTATCAGAGACTAACCCAGAAAACAGCTTTCACATACATTGTGACTTTCAGAGAATATTCTGACATTTCAGATAGATGCAAAATAGAAAATAAAATACATTGTTCTCACTAGTACATTAACTCTATATACTATCTCGTCTTCTAAAATAAAAAATACATGTCAGATATCTGTAAGTATTTTAAAGTTTAGAGAACAAGAACATTTGTTTGCCCACCCTTCTAGATTCAGGCACCACAACTCCTATCCCAGCATATATACTCACTCAAAAATGATCAATCCATCTGTCAATCAGCTCTATGAAGTTTTTACTTAAGATTTACGCTTTAATTTCATTTCTGAGGTATATTGTAAGTAATTTTATTCTGAGATATAAAAACTCCAGTTTCATAAAGCAGTATGGAGGGAAGGAGTGAGGGAGGGAAGGAAGACAAAAGAAAAAACTAAGTCAATACCTAGAAAAACACCCAAGAACAAAATTAGAACACAAACACAGACACAAAAAAACAACCTACCTGTCTGGCACTTCTACTCGAAGGATACACTCCTTCCTTTGAGGTCTGTAGGAAACAGAATTTACTGTGGCACCATTCTTAAAATTCATTGTTAGTTTCTCCTTCAGCCACAGTCAGATCACCTAGATAAGTCTTACTTTCACATTCTGAATTCCTATCCTTGGAACAAGGGCTGATAAAATAAGATCTAAACATACTTGAAGTCAATCTTGCCAATCCTACCAGAAAATTTTTACCCCAACCACTTAAAATAAAAAGAAGAAAGTATAAGTCAAGTGGCAATAATCGCAAAGGTGTGAATTCTCCCCTCCCCTTTATTCACCTGAGGTATTAAAAGTCATGTCCTACTGGAGATCAGGCTAGCTTTTTGGCCCTGCCACAGAAGATCCTAAATTCCGCAATTTGCTGCAATGCCCTAAGCTCCAAGTCACCCAAGAGATGACGTTTCTGCACCTTGTCACACTGTTGTCACATGTTAGTCACTTCACAGCAACTAAAATACTTGCAGAAGTAACTCCCATTGATATCATTTTAAACTTGCCAAAGTTTGGGGAAAGCTCATTATTATAAATGAGAATACCAATTACCTGCTCCCTTTCCTTTATACTTTATACAGTATTCCTTTATACGGTACTTTATACTAAATGCACACACATACACTCACAAATTTTCCTAATACTCTGGGGATTAGGTCTGAAAAACACTATAAACTTAATGGAGGGAAAAAAGTGAGGCCCAGAGAGATTAGTGACTTTCCCAAAAGACAAAGCTACTTAGTCACGAAACTGAAATTGAAGCATATCTATCTTCATTCTTATTTTCCACAGTAAACAATCCAATGCACTAATAAAGATCATAAATAGGGATGCCTGGGTGGCTCAGTGGGTTAAGCCTCTGCCTTCAGCTTGGGTCATGATCTCAGGGTCCTGGGATTGAGCCCCCCATCGGGCTCTCTGCTCAGCAGGAAGCCTGCTTCCCCCTCTCTCTCTGCCTGCCTCCCTGCCTACTTGTGATCGCTGTCAAATAAATAAAATCTTAAAAAAAAAAAAAGATCTTAAAAACTGAAAGGCAAAATCACTAAGAAAAAAAAAATTAGGTATTTGGAGATTCAAACAGACTTAGGCTCAGGACTCAGTCTCGCCGAGCTATTATCACCTACCTGTCCTAGCCTTGGCTTCTTACTTAGAAATAATGAAGATCATAAGACCTCCATTAAAGGGTTACAGTGAAGACTGAATAAAATTAGTCTCTCAAAAATAGTAGTTAATTGGGGCGCCTGGGTGGCTCAGTGGGTTAAAGCCTCTGCCTTCGGCTCAGGTCATGATCCCAGGGTCCTGGGATTGAGTCCCGCATCAGGCTCTCTGCTCAGCGGGGAGCCTGCTTCCTCCTCTCTCTCTGCCTGCTTCTCTACCTGCTTGTGATCTCCATCTGTCAAATAAATAAATAAAATCTTTAAAAAAAAATAGTGGTTAACTATTAAAGTTTTTTAAAAAAAGATTTTGTTTTCTCTTTCCCAGAATTCTTAATTTTACAGAACAGACATGAAAAAAAAAGTTCTCCACAACTCCCCCAAATAAATCCAGGGGCCACATACCAATGTCTAAAGCACACACTTCATTATCCATGATAAATGCTCCAAAGAAATTTGCAGTGTTTGGTGGCAGCAGTTTAAAAAAAAAAAAAAAGGAACCAAGATGGCTGTGTTCAATACCTGACTGCAATACAGATACCTAAAAGAGACCCAACTAACCCCCAACTCAGAGTACCAATAATACACAGTGTGCACCACTGTGTCCAACACCACCTCTATAGCCATGTCTTAGAACAAACCAGAGGGCAAGAGCCACCTTTTTCTATATGTCCTCCAAAAGAGTATTCTATTCCTAGTGCTCCAGGCTCTGAAAAGTGGAGCTATTAGAAACAAAAACAAAAAAACCTTTTTAACTTTCTAACATTTATCAAGCTTATTTGACATAAATCCATTTGTGCTAAGAACATCTCTATTCGACACCTAGAGAAATACAATTTGGAAAACCCTGACTTACTACAGTGCTGTCATATACCAGAGAAGTTTCGTGAACTTATCTTTACATTAGAAGCACCTGGAAATTGTGTCAAAGGCAACTTCTCTGATCCCACTCAAGACCCAAAGTTTGAGAAACAATGGGTTAGTTATATGTAATTACCACCAGTACCTCTCAAAGTTCTATGTCTTTAAGAGTCACCTGGAAGCTTGTTTTTAAAAAAGCACATTACTGGGGCGCCTGGGTGGCTCGAGTCAGTTAGGCATCTGCCTTCAGCTCAGGTCATGTCTCAGGGTCCAGGAGTTGAACCCCACATGGGGCTCCCTGCTCAGTGGGGAGTCTGCTTCTCCCTCTCCCTCTGCCCTCTCCTCCCTCCTGCTCATGGTCTGTCTCTCTCACTCTCTCTGTAAAATAATAAATAAAATATTTTTTAAAAAAAAGGAAGGAAAGAAAGCACATCACTGAGTCACCCCTAAAAAACTCAGATTTATAGGGTGCAGGCCACTTTGAGAATCACACCTATAGTGGATATGACTAAAATGTCTCCTGGCTCTAAGTGTCTTCATCCTAATCATTACATTTTATAAAATAGTAAGTAACAATTAGGATATGAATGCTGAGGAGGAAGGGAACCTTGTTCATTGGTAAATAATAGCTCAAAGCATTTCTATATAATTTTGAATGAAGATGCTTTAATATCTGCTTTAAGATATTTAAGATATAGTTCCTTTAAGGAACTATAATTCACTGATTAATACTCTGAACATTACTGCTTTAACTGATCACTATCTTTCATGGACTGAGAATGACCTGCAAAAATCTGATCTCTGTCACTGCTTCCACACTGATGGCTTTAAAAGTATGGGAAGACAGAACACCAAGCAGGATCTGTGTAGTTGGTTCATAGCCACTTCCTCTGCCCAGATGCTGGAGTTCTTCTGCATGTTCCCTTCTTAAAACAAAAAACATTGTGATGACTAGTTAATTTTATCCAGCAACTTGACTGAGGCCCAGATGCCCAAATACATGGTTAAACATTATTTCTGGGTGTGTCTGTGAGGGTGTTTCTGGAAGAAATTAACATCTATTTAGTGAACTCAGTAGAGCAGATACCCTTCCTCAATATGGGTGGGCATCATCCAATCCACTGAGAGCCTGAATAGAAGAAAAAGGGGGAGAAAAGCTGAGTTTGACCTCTGCCTGACTGTTTGAACTAGGACACCCATCTTTTCCTGCACCGATCACTCCTGGTTTTCAGGGCTTCAAACTCAGAATCTATACCTCTCTGGCTCCGAGGTCTTTGGATGATACCATCAGCTTTCCTGGGTCTCAAGCTTGCAGATGGCAGACTGTGGAACTTCTCAGCCTCCATAAGCACATAAGCCAACTCCTTAAAATAAATTTCATTTTATATATCTCCTATGGATTCTGTTTTTTTTTTAAAAACCCTAACTAGTACAGGTATACTATACATGAATTGGTACAACTGTTGGATCCAAACAGGATAGTATTAACAGCAATTTCCCTTCTAACCTAATTCTAACTTCCTACAGTTCTCATCAGATGGTATAATGTCATATTACCTTATATTCCTCGTGATGTAAAAGAGTTTCTTTTGTACTTTTCTGTTTGGAAAATAAAACTGCTATCATTAAGAAGGAAAAAAAGTTCTATTACATACAACTTATTCCACTAACATCTACTGTATTATCCCTGATGTTTGGGAATTCGTATCAGTCTTGGCAAAGGCCGTTTGGGAAATTTTTGAAGGTTTGGTTTTTGGTTTTTTGAAAATTTAATTATGTCTATACGTACCCAGGGCCACATCCATTTCACACTTATAAAAGTGATATGAGTATTTCTATAGCCAGAAAAAGTACACCTATCTTTCAAGTATACCATACGTTCTAAGCCTTAAGTGCTGTAATGTAACTAACATCAGCTATAACTAAGAAGGAGCTAACTAACATCAGCTCATACCAAAGTGATATGAATAGTATGATGATTTTTGACATTGTTTTGTACAAAGTTAATGTCACAGTTAAGAGCACAGGCTTAAGAGAATGCCTAACCATCTACAAAGTTCCCTCACTGACATCAATTACTAAGCATCCAGACCTCACAGTAGGTATGGAGTATACAGAGATGAATAAAGAGCAAAATAAAGCTCTCAACCCCCAGAATTTCAGTCTAGGGAGTGAAAACAAACTTTATACAAATTAACTACAAACATGACGGAAATCATGGAGCAGTTAGTGCTTCAGCTGCAAGAGATTACATCCTGTATAACCCTCAACCAAAAGAAGGCATTCACCGGGTAGGTAGTGGTGAAAGAAAGGCTCTCCCGGCACCGGGAATGGCTCCATCCAAGTTACGGGAGGAGTAAAACTACATGGCTTGTCCAGAGAACTACAAGAGTCCAATATCACCAGATTACAGGGTAGGAGAAGGGGAAGGAGGAACATGAATACTTGAGCAAGAAAGCCAGACAAAGACTTAAGAAGGTAAGAAAAATGGCCAGATTTGAAAGAGATCACTAGGTGGCATTATGGAAGGTGACTGGATTACACAGATGGATTAAATGAGCTGGAATTTATAAAGTGCTTAAAATGGCAGCGGAAAGTAGTGCCACTCAATGTTTGTTAGGAAGAGAGACTGAAGATGGGGGCTTCCAATTATTAAACTACTGCAAAGGTCCAGGCAAAAAACACAGAAGACTCAATACAAGGTAATGAACATGAAACTAATGAGAACGGTGAGAAAAGTAGTAGAAGTGGCAAAATGTTTCAGCCAATTATACTTGGGAAATGAAGGAAGGAGACAAATCAAGGTAGACTTCGAGCTTTTGGCTTTGTACAACATAAGGATGCTGGGTGAATAACAGTGAATTTAACAAACTTTTAGCCAAGAGGAAACACAAGTTAGACTGCTTTAGGAAGGGCAGGGATAATGCATGTGATTTTTTTTATATCAGCAATAAAATCTGGTATTTCTCATTCTTAAATTACTTGAGTCTCATAAACTCCTTGTAAGGTGTAATAGTTTTATTTTACAAGAAAAGACTCTGAGAAGTTAGCAAGATTCCCTGAGTTGCCTAATTTAAAAGTTACAGGCAGCAGAACTATAAGCCAAATCCTCTAGCTCCTTGGTTCAGGGTTATTTCTACTTCACAAATTTCACCAGAGGAAACATATCACCCTCATACTATAATTTTCCACTTTTCCCTTAACTAATTATAGAAAGCATCCTAAGTTACCAAAGTAACTAGTCCTTTATAACTACAAACTAGTCTTACAGTTGCTGATTTTTCCACTGAATGCTTTGTTTTATGTATTTAGTAATAAGAAATGCCCAAACACTTAATAATACAAAAGATTCAAGTCTCCTTACAACTTACAGAAACAACCAAGTTACCACATCCAAATTTTTATAACAGAAAAATATAGTCTTATTCATGATTCTCTTTATTTTTTAATTTCCCGATAAAAGCACTTTTCTTTATAATAAAAAGGCAAACTACCTAACATCTAAAATTTTTTAAATTTCAATTTTAAATTAATATTTAAATTTAATATTAATTTAATTTAATATGTAATTAGAATAAATTTAATATTTAATTTAATAACTACATATGGAAAAATAAAAATTCATTTAAAAAGACAGAAGGAAAAAAGTTTCAAGGTTATACAGTAACCCAGGAATCTTTAGATACATTCAGTCACCATGGGCCTTTTCTTTCTAATCCAACCTCCATTCATCCAGAGGTCTCCTACCATCATAGGATGGGTATCATTCTCTTAAAAAAATTTCCAAAGCCTACAGAATATCCTCCTAGCTCCTCAGCATGATGTTCATTGCACCATTTCTAGCACAGTGTTCTAGGTATCAGCTGGTCAATTATCTAGCTTCAGTCTCCACTGCATCTTTCCCTGTACACTATGCAGACCCTTTGGTCAGGTTAGTGTTCCCTTAGCTCCAAGCGTGTGCTTCATCCTCTCTAGAATATGGAAATCTACTCATTCCTCCAGGCTCAACACAAATGCCTCTATACAGCTGATCTAAGCCCTCAAATGACTTGACTTTGTAATCTCACAGCATTTTTGCCCCACCTCTAAAAGGGTATTTCTTTAATTCTGTCTTGAAATAAAATAACATATAGGATATGAATTAAAGGACGCTCTAAAGTTTGAGAGAAAATTTTTAATATAAATCATAATTTTATAAACAGAAATTTTTAAAAGGCTACTATCTTACATGACCTGACTGGCAAAAAGCACAACCATTTTTCCCTCAAAAAAGCTCTAGAAATACCAAACCTTAGCGATGTTCTATTGAATGAATAATCGCTCTGGACTCCATGGACTCTGGATTCCACAAGTTCAGTAAAATGTGTTCAGGTTCTACTTGGTCTTCCTGATAATAAATCCCTGTGGCCCACATCTAATACAGATCCATTTGGTGGCAAGCCTAGCTTTGCAGCAAATTTTATGCACCAAAGCACCTTTCTTTTAACTATTTCCCAAGAGGACATGGAACTGATGCATACTACAATTCATTTCAAAGAATACCAGCAGAAATTACCTGCTGTGATTTATGGTAGATAAATATTTAATAAGTATCGGTGCACCCTTGGCTATTATAGCATCAACAAATTTCATCTGTTGGCTTTTTTAAATTTTTTTATTTTTTATAAACATATAATGTATTTTTATCCCCAGGGGTACAGGTCTGTGAATTGCCAGGTTTACACACTTCACAGCACTCACCATAGCACATACCCTCCCCAAGGTCCATTACCCCACCCACCTTTCCCGACCCCCCCCCCCCAGCAACCCTCAGTTTGTTTTGTGAGATTAAGAGTCACTTATGGTTTGTCTCCCTCTCAATCCCATCTTGTTTCTTTTCTTCTTTTCCTACCCCCCCAACCTCCCATGTTGCATCTCCACTTCCTCATATCAGGGAGATCATATGATAGTTGTCTTTCTCCAATTGATTTATTTCACTAAGCATGATACCCTCTAGCTCCATCCACGTCATTGCAAATGGCAAGATTTCATTTCTTTTGATGGCTGCATAGTATTCCATTGTGTATATATATCACATCTTCTTTATCCATTCATCTGTTGATGGACATCTAGGTTCTTTCCATAGTTTGGCTATTGTAGACATTGCTGCTATAAACATTCAGGTGCACGTGCCCCTTCGGATCACTACGTTTGTATCCTTAGGGTAAATACCCAGTAGTGCAATTGCTGGGTCATAGGGTAGTTCTATTTTCAACTTTTTGAGGAATCTCCATGCTGGCTTTCTTTTTCAATATTCCTTTGGCTATTCGAGGTCTTTTCTGGTTCCATATAAATTTTAGGATTATTTGTTCCATTTCTTTGAAAAAAATGGGTGGGATTTTGATAGAGATTGCATTAAATGTGTAGATTGCTTTAGGCATCTGTTGGCTTTTGAGGAAAAAGAAATTAGTTAACTAGAGAATTCCATGGTTGAGAAAGGAAATAAAAGGACTACAGCATAACCTGAGCTACTGTCCCTGAAGAAGCTATATTTATCTTTTGGGGGAACTGGCCGTACTGCTTGCAGACCTATTTCCTGTCTCAGGGTTCCTTAATCACAGACTAGATCCGTTCAACCTCAACTAGCTCTGAGGACAGAGCATGCCTTGGGGAAAAGCTGATACCACTTTCAGGTGTGAAAAACCAAATACTGGAGAAATAGCAATGCTGAAAAAATGCTACGTGGCAGCATGGTGACCAGCACAGAATACTGGAGGGGAAAAGCAAAATAACGCAGTGGTTAAAAGCAGGGATGTGAGACCCAGACCTTGGTTCACATCCTGGCTTCATGTGCAACAGCGCTGTGAGGATGAGCATGTTCCTTCTCTGCACCTCAGTTTCCTCTTCTGTAAAATAGGTAAGAGTGTTAACATCCACAAGTGCATACAATAGTGTGGCTACTATTACTAGTCTGGCCCTGAAGCTGGAAAGCCACATGACCTCAGGTAAGTCACCTAGGATCTCAGCTACCTTGTCTGTAAAGTGAAAGGGTTAATAAAATCTGAGCCAGTGTTTAGCTCTAGAATTTCTCTGAGCTGAAATATAGAACCATAACTTAAACTGCCAAAATACACAGCCTCAACTTACTTATTAGTCATATAGTAATCTCATATAAAATCAGCTCAATTGCTGTTCGTTTTTAATACCAGTTCAACATTATGTCAAACAGTAGATTGCCTAAGAAAGACATAGTACGAATAAATAAATGAGATACCTAAAATAAAAACCAAAAATGTATTGGGTCTTCCTGTTTATATTCAGTTCTGAGTTCACAGTTTATAATTTATTTTTTTAAAGATTTATTTATTTGAGAAAGAGAGCATGAGAAAGAGGGGCAGAGGGAGAGAGAGGAGAGGGAGGAATAGGCTCCGCACTGAGCAGGGAGCCCAGCGTGGGGATTGATCCCAGGACCCCAAGATCACAACCTAACCAACTGAACCACCCAGGCACCCCACAGTTCATAAATCACAGTAGAATATGATAATACACAAAAAAGCAGCATAGGAAGACAAGTTTAACTTGAAGAACACTGAAACCATATGATAATTTTTTACTCACTGCTAGAAATATTTTCATAAACTGGTACCATCCAGGCTCACAAAAGCAAACCTTCCTTTCATTTGACAACAAAAGAGCACCAAATACTACATTTTTATAGGCATTCCTGTTTTTCCTGTTGCCTCTCTTCACTCTGGCTTCTTCACTATGGTCTTTCTTGTAGGTGGGGTTCCTGAACTTTATGAGGTAGTCTGCCATTTTAGAAGATGTAAAAATCCAGTAGCTGCACTACATCAACCCTGGAGAGCAAAGAAATTAAAGGGTAAAAGCATAAAGTACAGGGTTATATTTTCTTTCGTGTCCCAGGGTACACAAGGGTATACAGAGTTCATCCGCATATGAAACAGCCTTCCAAATTCCTCAAAACTCTTTGCTCAGACTCCAGTAACAGAAGACAGGCCTTCCCTTCAGCTCTGCACAGGTTCAGACCCGGGTACAACGAAATGTTTCCAACACAGTCATATGCTGTCCCTACCCTCTTTCAACTCTACCAACTTCCCTCTTGCTACTACTGTTGCTAACCCAGGCAGCTCCCTGCATTATCTTACCTGATAAACTCACTGATAAGCATGCCAAGCACAATCCTCCATTCCCCTTTTAATCATTAATTTAGGAAGCATTTATTGGGTGAGAACTTTTATATGTCAGATACAGTGTTCAATAAGGCAGATAAAAGATACACTCTCTAGCATTGCAGTATGAGGTTACAGTTGAATAGCTACAACAATTTTTAAAAGGCATGGTTTTAAAAATTACAATTTTTTTTAAGATCTTATTGATTTATTTATTTGACAGAGAGAGAGAGAAAGAGAGCCCATAAGCAAGGGGAGTGGCAGAGGAGAGGGAGAAACAGGTTCTCCGCTGAGGAGGGAGCCCAATGTAGGACTTGATCCCAGGACCCTGGTATCATGACCTGAAGTGAAGGCAGACACTTAACTGACTGAGCCACCAAGGTGCCCCTATAAACTACTTATTATTTTTAAAGGAAATGCCACTTGCATTAGGAATACATGGTGGGACATAACTTAGTCTAAGGAAATCAGCCTTCATGAAGAAAGTGATACTGAAGTTGACCCTGAGGACAAGGATGCTAAGAGTGGTGGGGGTGGGGGCCGGGGGGAGAACAGGAAAGGCCAATGCACAAGAACAAAATATAGCTAAACTTCACTACAGTTGAAGTTACCGGGTGGAAGTGGGAGATATGCGGAATACAGAGCCTGCAAAAGAGGAAGCTAGAGAGGCATGCAGCTGCTACATTATGAAGGGTTCCTGCTGACATCAGCATCAAGACACCTTCTATTCCATTTAAGGTGTATTCCTCAATTTTCTGTAATAACAGTAAACCAGAAACCAAAAACTAAATCAATCAGAAAACTAAATCCATGACATGCTATATCAGCAAGTACAATATAATATGTTAATGGGAGTGATTATATGTGCATTTTAACAGGGATTTTCTAGAGGCGGTGGTTGGACCAGAAACAGTGCAGCAAGTGAAATGTTCAGGCTCTAAGACAAGGCAGCAGAAAAAAAAGTGGGGGGCAAGAGCCATTTTCCACTAGTTTCATTTACTCACATGTTCCCAGAGCATTCTAATCAGAATTATCCCCAACAAACCACAACAGTATAAGACATGCCCCAGGGGAACCTGGGTGGCTCAGTACTTAAGCATCTGCCTTCGGCTCAGGTCATGATCCCAGAGTCATGGGATTGAGCCCCATGTTGGGCTCCCTGCTCGGCGGGAAGCCTGCTTCTCCCTTTCCCACTCCCCCTGCTTGCGTTCCCTCTCTCACCCTGTGTCTCTCTGTCTTTATTTATTAAGCAAATAAATAAATAAAATATTTAAATAAAAAAAAGACATGGCCCACATTTCAGTATAATAATAGTTGTATTATTATACATTTATATATAATGTTGGAATATGCCTATGTTGGAAACATTTCATTGTACCTGGATCTGAACCTATGCATCCTGAAAGATCTACCACAAAGAAGAGAGGAAGAGATGAAGGTAGAAATAAAGTGATAATTACTTATATATTAAAATCTCCACATGTAAAGCCCAAAAGTATCAAGTAAAGTATGAGCCAGCCTGCTTAAGGTGGTCAATTATAAAACAAAAATATTTTTAAATAGCTTTAATAAACTACAAATGAGCAATTAAAAAACATAACTGAAAAAATCCTACCCATAATAAGAATAAAAATTTATAAAGTAGCTAGGAATGAACTTAAAAGCACAGAATTAAAACAAAGCTACAAAATTTTGCTAAGAGAAAAAAAAATGAGTACAAAATAAAGACTGTACTCTTGGAATGAATACGGCAAAGACACTCATTTCTCAAATTCCTCTAAAATTTAACACAATTCAGGGGGCACATAAAAAATAAAACCATCAAGAAGTAGAAGAAAATATAGCTAAATGTATAATTCCTCATAGAGAAGGTATTTCTCAACATTACACCAGCAGAAATCATGTTTTAACTGACAAATTCAATAACATGGCAAAAACACCAAGCAAAAGAAAAATGATAAATGGACAGAAAAAACACCCATAAAATAAAGACAACACTAGCCTATATATGTAAAGGACTTCTGTGGACCCAAAAGAGAAAAATGAATTCAACAAATAAAAAAATGGGTAAAAGACACTGCTGAATATTCTAGTTGTTGTGTCTCTCCTAGAGAAGCTGCTTCATCCACAGTGCCTGGAAGAACAGAGCCCAAATACCTCAACACCCTATCCTGATCTCAGCTGACTGAACATGGAGTGAAACTGAGCCAATCAACTGCTCACACCTAGAAATCTGGGACACAGATACCCATGGCACTGAGATGATGATGGGTACCTGAACTGAAGGGTTGTGTTAAAATAGGGGCTGAATTAAGTGACATAACAAGCCAAAGCCAGATGGAATAAAGAGTTATGGGGGCAAAGAGGCCCAGAAGAAAGGGAAATGCAGGATGTAAAGAAAAGCAGGAGAGTAAGGATGAGGGAGGGAGGCTGACTCTCCAGTTCTTGTCTCTGGGAAGGATGACTGTCCTTTGTATTCTATTCCTCGAGATAAACCAGAGTGCCCGTGATATCAGTCCAATAAAACCAGTTCATGTAGGTTTTCAGTCCACTATACCCAGAGCCCAGGACAAAACAGACATGGGCAAACAATTCCCCAAAAAGGATAAAAAGATCAAAAATAAACATGTGACAAAATGCTCATACATATAAGTTACGAAAGAAGTATAGATTAAGTTTAAAGCTCAGATAGCTTTTTTAGCTATTCAACTGGAAAAGATAAAAAAGTACTGAGACAACTGCACAGCAGGATATAGGAGAAAATAGAAACAACTCATACAGGAGGGAGGAATGTAAACTGTAAAGTTTCTAGTTTTGGTTAGCCTTAAAAACTGTATATCCTAACAACCAGAAACTATACTTTTAAGCATTTAGTTTAAGGAAATAATCATAAACATGCACAAAAAAATTACTTAAGAATATTTACTACAGTGCTATCTTTTAATAACACAAAAAAAAACCCTTAAAGATTACTTAAATCAGTGTTTCTGAAGTATCATTCATCACTTTCAATGACTTTTATATATCCCTTCACCACATGTACTGATTCACTTAACATTACTCCTTAAGTCAGCTCATGATTTTTATTTAACCTACTCTTTTGACAAGGTTTTACTGAGTGCATACTATATGCCAGGAACTGTTCTAAGTGCTGGAAATTCAACAATGACTAAAGCAGACAAAAATCCCTTCCCTAGGGGAGGAGCTTACATTTTAGTGAGGAGATAGGTGATAGTAACTAAAATAAGTAACATATACAGTATGTTAGTGATATGGTTAGGTAGAAAAAAATAAAGCAGGCAAGGGGAATATGAGGCTCTGTGGGGAAAAGGGTTAGAATTTTAGAAAGACCTGAAGTGAAGGGACTTACCATGAGACTGAGAGATAGCATTCCAAGAAGATGCAATAACAAGGGCAAAGGAAGAGGTGGAAACCTGTCTGGTGAGTTCAAAGAAGGGCAAAGAAGCCAATGTGAGTGAAGCAAATCAAGTAAGAAGGGTGAAAGGAGATCAGATCATAAAGGTATGGGGCATATTTTGTAGGGACTTATACATCATGGTATGGACTCTGGCTAATGCTCTGAGATGAAAAGCCAACAGAGATTGAAAAAAGATGTGGAACACTAGATAAAAGGATATTGTAATAAATCATTGTGACTTGGACCATTTGGATCATGATAGCATTTGGAATGGTGAAAGAATTGAATTATTAATATATTTTGAAGGTAGAACTGACAAGATTGCTGATGTGCTAGATTAAAGACCTAGTGAAATCACCTAAGGAGTGAGGCTCATGACTCCCAATAACTAAAGATCTTCCACAGTAACTGTAACCATGAAATCACAGGTTTGATGTGCTAGTTATAATTTTATAATACATATTAGAATATATATCTATTAATGAAACATGCTCATTCACATATTTTCTATAATATCTCATATACCATGAATAGTTTCTGCACCAACTTGGGGAAATGCTATCTAAATAAACTTGATACATTCTATGCATGTATGTGCATGCACGCACACACACAGACACACACACACACACACGATGAAAATGCATATGCCAATATGGAAATAGTACCAATTCCTTGGTGGTAGAATAGTTTGTTTTCTTCTCTGTGCTTTTCAAGTTGTCTTCAATGAATATATACCTTACTTTTGAAATTGTCTTCAATGATAAATACTTTCCTTTTAGAATTAGATTCTCAGTATACATGTGCATGTCATTCAAATGAAGTTCTATGACTTATTAAACTCAACACTGAAAAAACAAAACAAAACAAATTCAAAAAATGGGCAGAAGACATGAAAAGACATTTCTTCAAAGAAGACCTACAAATGGCCAACAGACACAAGAAAAAATGCTCCACATCACTTGGCATTAGGGAAATACAAATCAAAACCACAGTGAAATACCACCTCACACCAGTCAGAACTTCTAAAATGAACGACCTAGGAAACAACAGATATTGACGAGGATGTGAGAAAGCATTGGTAGGAATATAAATTGGTACAGTCACTCCTCAAAACAGTATGGAAGTTCCTCAAAAAGTGAAAAATAGAGCTACACTATGACCCAACAATTATACTACTAGTATACAATATATATATAAACATATAAATATATATACTATATATATATACATACTATATGTATTTATAAATATACTAGTATTTATCCACAGGATACAAACACAGTGATTTGAAGGGGCACATGCACCCCACTTTTATAGCAGCAATATCCACAAAAGCCCAACTATAAAAAGAGCCCAGATATCCATCAACAGATGAATGGATAAAGAAAATGTGTTGTGGGGACGCCTGGGTGGCTCAGTTGGTTAAGCGGCTGCCTTCGGCTCAGGTCATGATCCCAGCGTCCTGGGATCGAGTCCCACATCGTGCTCCTTGCTCGGCAGGGAGCCTGCTTCTCCCTCTGCCTCTGCCTGCCACTCTGTCTGCCTGTGCTCGCTTGCTCTCTCTCCCTCTGTCTCTGACAAATAAATAAATAAAATCTTAAAAAAAAAAAAAAAAAGAAAATGTGTCGTGTATATGTGTGTATGCATATATGCAATGGAATATTACTCAGCCATCAAAAAGAATGAACTCTTGCCATTCGCAGCAACATGGATGGAACCAGAGGGTATTATGCTAAGCGAAATAAGTCAGAGAAAGACAAATACTACATGATTTCACTCATATGTGGAATTTAAGAAACAAAACATATGAACATAGGGACAGGAAAGGAAAAGTAAAATAAAACAAAAACAGAGAGGGAGGCAAATCAGCACTGGGTGTTTTATGCAACTGATGAATCACTAAATTCTACCTCTGAAACTAATAAAAAAAATTAAGTTCTTTGGTTCCTGGTTTGATCTGATGGGTAAGGCTTTTAGCTACATATCCAGAACAGAAAGGAACTAGGATATAGACCTTCAAGGTGGGGGTGGGGAATTATGCTCAGAAACAAAAAACACAGGCCCAGATAGTAGTATACATAATACCACCAGTAGCAGACACAGATAGTATACATGATCTTAAAACTCCAGTGGACAGCATTCCACATGCAAAAATCAAGGTCCAGAAAGTAGAAGACAGAGAGCAAATGCGAGATGCTCTTGAATCAGCCATGAACAAGTTCTTGGGCACTGGTTAGATGAGGGACCAGCTCTCTACCAAGAGCTTCTTCATTGCTTTGTGGTAAACAAGTCTTCTCGACATATGCCAATATCATAATACCATATTTTAATGAACTGCGCAGATGCTTCCACATTAATGTCATCTAAATTACCCAGGAGCCACCTGGATGCCTGGGTGGCTCAGTCAGTTAAGCATCTGCCTTCAGCTCAGGTCATGACCTGGAGTCCTAGGATGGAGCCACACATCAGGCTCCTTGCTCAGTGGGGAGTCTGATTCTCCCTCTCCCTCTGCTCCTCCCCTGGCTTGTGCTCTCTCTCTCTCTCTAATAAATAAATAAAACCTTAAAAAAAAAAAAAAAAAAGAAAAAACATTACCCAGGTAAAATAAACCCAGGTTTGTCTACATAGAGCTCAAGAGGAATAAGAGCAAGTTCAATGAAAGTCAGAGTGGCTCTGGAAGAAACAGACTATGCTTTCCCTCCCCAACCTAATGGCCTAATTTTCATACCACTTAGGTTACCAAGATATCACTGTTCTTAACACTTTATCACTAACTGCCAAAAGACAATAAAATATGCATATTAAATAAAATGAGAGATGAAACTCTACAACAATCTGGTCAGCTCTAAGGTTTTCAAGTACTCCAGCTTGGTTAAGAATTAGGATGAATCTCTTCTAGCCTCAATCAGATCAACAACTCATTTTTAATTTTTTTTTAATTTATTTATTTGTCAGAGAGAGGGGGAGAGAGAGAGAGGAAGCACAGGCAGACAGAGTGGCAGGCAAAGACAGAGGGAGAAGCAGGCTCCCTGCCGAGCAAGGAGCCCGATGTGGGACTCGATCCCAGGATGCTGGGATCATGACCTGAGCCGAAGGCAGCCGCTTAACCAACTGAGCCACCCAGGTATCCCTCAACAACTCATTTTTATCTTCAAAATGTCGTGTTGTACATCAGCCAGACAGCCACTGGGTAAGGGATAGTCAGTCTGAGAATGAAATGATAGAGGACTGTTCTAGATGCCTGCCCTGTGTAGACAAAGCTCTCTAATCTCTTTAATAAAGAGGATAATTATGAATGGCTTTAAGTTATCTCACTTATCAAATGAATCATATGGCTTAACCAGTTACCACACAATGCCATCTAACAAAGCTCACACTCACACCTGTATTCCTCTGGCAGCCCTGAGCAGGGCTTTTAGATTCTGAACAATCTTCTGCCAATAATTACAGAGTTTTAAGTTTTGATTTCATGTAGAGCTATGGCTTCATGATGTGATCAAGAAACATTAAGTCTAAAGTATTATCCAAAGGACTTCATTGTCTTACCAGTCTTGACAAATGTTAGAAAATGGATTTCCTGGAAAGGAAATAGTCTGCGTCTGCTCTCCAAAAGTACTTCTGTGATTAGGAAAGCTAAGTACCATTATTCACTACATGTGTCCTTTCTCTTTAAAACAACAACAACAACAAAATTACAAAGAGTTAGGGAAACTTTTTTAATACATGCAAACCAAAGTTCAACTTTTTTAAAATAATAATGTTCGATAAAACAAATATAAGCTTTCAGTGGCTGACAACCTATTTTGGCTAAAATCATTTCAAAAATATAACTTTGACCTTGTTTCACAGTAATCTCAGCCAGTCTCTATATATTCTACAAATGACCCAAAGGAAATGGGCTTACCACACAAATGGGAATGGCAGATAACTCAAAAAAAAACAACTGTAAAACAAACAGAAGGAAGAGGTCTTTGAAAAGGGAACTGAATCTCAAAACACCACTTCTTGTACTAAGCTCTCTCAAAAGCAGGCAAGGTACTGCTCCTCATTTTCACCAGAAGAGCAGCCACGAAAGCGTGCCAGCATTCTAACTCAAGAGCACACCATTTACAAGTGGTCCGAATTGGTGAATTCATTGGTTTCCTGCATTATTATCTCACCAGAGCACAGACAGAAAAGACATCCCTAGTGCAAACACATTTTCTCCATTGATCTTTGAGACATAAATCTAACTTACTTTTAGAGGAAAAATTTTCCATGACCAAAAAACAACATAGCAAAGTTTCCCTTTAAAAGTTCCCTTGTCAAAAGGCAAACTTCCTTGGCTCCTCTAAGTACACTTTCCTCACAGAATTCTCTCTCCACCAAAGCACCTTGAGTTTGTTTTTCCTCATACAACTCATGGCCCTTAAAGGTGGAGCCTGTTTGCTACAGCAAAGAGAAGGGAGTAACAGGCTGTGGCAGTCACAGAGGAGGCCTACTTGGAGAAGAAACACTTCTGCAAATGTAAGCTGGAACCAGGATTACTCACCCGGAGAAAAACAAGTTTCCTAAGAAGGTTTTGCAGCTCCAGTAGTTCTAGAACACACCACTCACCACAGGGATCACCCACTGTAAGTCAACTCAACACTGAGCTCAAAGTACCAATGGGGTTATCCTCCAAGTATTTTAGCACACAAAGCAAGACTTGGGCTTGACTGTAGCTCTCCCATGACACAGTGATGACACAATTAGCTCCACAGAGTATCTCCCTGCCTCCCACACAGCCTACGGCAGTGGACTGACAGATGTGGTAGTTACTTAGCAATACTTTGTGGTTATTTCACCCACATCATTCACATAGACAGACAATGCAGTGCCATCGTTCCATAAAAACTTTTCTCTCTCCTCCCACATACTGTTCCACATAATAATTTACATTATTACATGAACAAACAAAATAATGGCTCATGCTTTGTAAAAAGTAACCATCCCATGAGCCTTTAAGGATCCTACTGCTCATCCCTTTGTCCCCTGGGTCTCAAACAAAACGACTCTGCATTAATCTATGCTTTTAATGCCATTCCGATCAAAATTCCACCGGTATTTTTCAAAGAGCTGGAGCAAGTAATCCTAAAATTTGTATGGAATCAGAAGAGGCCCCGAATCGCTAAGGAAATGTTGAAAAACAAAAATAAAACTGATGGCATCTCATTACCTGATTTCAAGCTTTACTACAAAGCTGTGATCACCAAGACAGCATGGTACTGGCATCAAAACAGACACATAGACCAATGGAACAGAGTAGAGAGCCCAGATATGGACCCTCAACACTATGGTCAAATAATTTTCGACAAAGCAGGTAAAAATATACAGTGGAAAAAAGACAGTCTCTTCAATAAATGGTGCTGGGAAAATTGGACAGCTATATGTAGAAGAATGAAACTCGACCATTCTCTTACACCGTACACAAAGATAAACTCGAAATGGATAAAGGACCTCAATGTGAGACAGGAATCCAACAGAATCCTAGAGGAGAACATAGGCAGTAACCTCTTTGATATCAGCCACAGCAACTTCTTTCAAGATATGTCTCCAAAGGCAAACAAAAGCAAAAATGAACTTCTGGGACTTCATCAAGATCAAAAGCTTCTGCACAGCAAAGGAGACAGTCAACAAAACAAAGAGGCAACCCACGGAATGGGAGAAGATATTTGCAAATGACAGTACAGACAAAAGGTTGATATCCAGGATCTATAAAGAACTTCTCAAACTCAACAGACACAAAACAGATAATCACAT